>JAGDQP010004453.1:0-14611 GCA_022664845.1 Lepisma saccharinum
TATATATATATATATATATATATATATATATATATATATATATACTGGGTTCGCCTCGCTGGGTGTGTTGCCCCAGAATTCCGTGTGCACCCCAACTTCAAATTTTTAGGGCTACGCCCCCTTTATTGTGATCAGACTTTCTGGGAACAGCGCCCCATGCTGTGCAGACCTTTTCCCATATCGCCTCGGGGGCTCATAGCGGTGGTTTGATCCATTTATTGAAACATTTTCGTGATGGTACACCTTCATACCAAATTTCGTTTCTCTAGCTTCAGTGGTTTGGAAAATGCTATTTGGGCGGCTATGTTGAATTAAAGAAAGCGATTTTTAAAAAGTTTTCTTACATTGCCGTTACCTACTTGTGATGGTACACCTTCATACCAAATTTCGTTTCTATAGCTCGAATGGTGTCGAAAAAGTTTTTGTGCGGCCATTTTGATCCAAGTTAACAACTTTTTCAAAAATGTAAATTATTCCTAAACTACTCTTGTTAATACACCTTTATGCCAAATTTCGTATCCCTAGTTCAAACATTCTGGAAAATGGATTATGAAGTCAGCCATTTTGGATTCAAAATGATGTCTTTGCAGATATTTTGTAATCTACTAGTAATGATATACCTTCATACTTCGAAATTTCATATTTCAATTTTTAACATCTTTTTTTTACAGAACCTCAAAATCGCTGATTTCGCAATAAACTCTTGTTCCTGTATTTGACGTTTTGTGACACGCGCAACTCGGCTGCATGCACTGCCGTACATGTTGATACTCCCCTCGATTCGCTCGCGTCGCTGCGCCAAGAATCCCACGGCAGGCCGCGCATCGAACTCGAGGAGTTTGGAGGAACTGCGTCTTTTTATCACAACCAGAATCTGCAGTGCACTGCGCCACATGATGCAGATATTCCCTCATACTCCAGAGCGCTGCGTCCGAATGGGGAAACTTCCACATTCTGCCTGTATAACATGCTCCTGGCAGTGCTAACGTTTGTGACGAGTAAAACTTGGTGGGACACGCAGGAGTAATGGAAGTTGGCGCGAGGAAGTAGGATCATCCATATTCCATTTCACCACTTTTTAAGGTTGAAGGAGTTGACTGGACAGTTTGCACCCCTGGTGCTTTTGCTCGTATTTCGCAGCTTTTTACACTTGTGTAATGTATATACTCGCTTCGCCTCATTGGGGCGCTGCCCTCAGAATTCCAAGATGGCCTCGCTGGGGCTCACCCCTTTATCGCAATCAGGCTCCAGCTGGGAACTGTACCCTAGTAGGGGAGACGAGCCGAATTTATTCTAACCTACTCGTAATGGTACACCTTCATACCAAATTTCGTTTCTCTAGCTTCAGTCGTTATAAAGTGGGGCTTAGGCGGGCATTTTGGATAAAAGATGGACACATTTTTAACGTTTTCTTATATTTTCGTGACATACTCGTGATGATATACTGTCATACCAAATTTCATTTCTCTATCTCGAACGATGTGAAAAATGGTATTTCACCTGCCACTTTGAATCAAAGATGGTGAATTTTTTAAAACGTTGTTATGTTTTCCTAAACTACTCTTGATAATACATCATTATGCCAAATTTCGTATCTCTGGCTCAAGCAGTTGGAAAATGGATTTATGACGCCCGCCATTTTGGATCCAAGATGGCGTCTTTAGAGATATTTTGTAATATTTTCATAATCTACTAATAATGTTGTACTGTCAAACTAAATTTTATTATTCTAGCGGCAGCCGTTTAGGCTGTGTATTCTTTAAAATTTTAGGGTTGGCGGCCATTTTGAATCCAAGATGGCGACCTTTTCAAAAATGTAGGAATTTTTCCTTTATCTACATATCATCCTCTACCTTCATACCAAATTTCATGTTTCTAGCTTACTCCAAACACCCTAAACAATATGATGAGTGAGTCAGTCAGTGAGTGAGTGAGTCAGTTAGCCTAAAATGTGCAATTTCAGGGGTCCACAACTAGAACATAGTTTGAGATACGAATATGAAATTTTGTACATCTGCACATATTTACCATATCTCCTTAACGGCAAAAGCTCATATTCCTATCTTTAACATCTTTTTTCTTACGGGGCTCCCAAATCGTCGATTTTGCCATAAACTCTTGTTCCTGTATAACATGCTTCTGGCAGTGCTGACGTTTTCTGACGTGAAGAACTTGGCTCATGCACTGCGGTGCATGTTGATATAAACAAGAGATACAGTATGGAAGTTGTACAAATATATGCTCCATTAACGTCACATCCGGAGTAGGAAGTCAAAGACCTATACGAGGAGATACAGAAGATTTTAGATAATAGTAAATCGCATTACAAAATTGTAATGGGAGACTTCAATGCGAAAGTAGGAGCCAAGCAGAGCAGTAACACGAAAGTGGGGAAACTTTCGATTTGGCAAAAGAAACAAGAGAGGAGAGAAGTTAGTGGAATTCTCAGAAGCCAACAGACTGTTCATTTCAAATACACTTTTCAAAAAGCCGCCTCAGAGGAAGTGGACATGGGAAGGCCCAAATGGGACCAAAAACGAAATAGACTACGTTCTATCAAATAACAGTGAAATTCTGCAAGACGTGTCTGTTTTGAACAGTTTCAAAGTCTCAGGTGATCATAGGATGGTGAGATGTAAGCTGAAACTAAATACTAGACTTAAGAGAAAGAAGCTTATCAGAGGAAAACCGCCATTGTCAGATCTGGAAAATCTAGGAAAACACAGACAGACATTTGAGATAGAACTAAGCAACTAATTCAGCGCTTTGGAAGAGTTAGAGGATGAAGAAGGCATCAATAGCAGAAATAAAATACTGACCGAGATAACAGAGACAGCCAAGGAAATAGCAGACACCAGAAAGATAAAAGAGAACAAAACCTCAGAAGAAACTAAACTCTTTATGAAGAAAAGAAGGGAAATGAAAGAAGAGGAAAATTACATAAAGATGATTGGGTACATAGAACTAAATAAAACCGTAAGGAACAAAAAAAAGAGAGAGGATTTACGTAGGTACAATGAGAATCTTGTTAAAATACAATCGAGGAAAACAAGAGCCTGAAGAAAACCAAACAGCAGCTCATAATATGAAAAAAGCAAATAATTGCAATTAAGAGACCAGAGGGGACCGTAACACGAAATAAGGAAGAAATTATAAAAATATTTGAAAATTTCCACAGAGAGTTGTACAACCCTCATGAGGAACTAGGAATTCTCAGCAATAGTCTTCGATGAACTGGAGCAGTACAGCAGCAGATCGGGCTTGCCAGATACACCAGGAGAAGATTTCTCGAACTTAGGCCTGGAAATCTTCAATCAAAAACTTGGGATGAATTTATCTAATGGCGATATTGATCGATCGTTTACATCGATTAAACTCACGATGATGTTCTGGCACGGCATCCGGCGTTGTACGAACCGACCCACAGGTCATTATAATAAAATTCGTGTGTTATCGATGCCGCGAGCTCGTGTGAAAAGCAAAGAAGTTACTCAAAGGCAGTTGATTACTAATAACAGAGTCGCTGACTAGTAAACGATTCAGCTTGCTTCGCCGGGCCAAGGAAATCTATGGCATGAAAAATGTGTACACGAGCTATGCGAAAATTATTATAGTTGTCGGTCGAGTAAAGAAGATAATTACTAACGAACGTAAACTTCTGGCACTTACATCTGAAAGCAAATGAGGCACTTAGTACAGACGAGGTCTAAGTATCAATAGAAAGTGCTTTCTTTCAAAATACTGCTCTTTAAATATATTTCTTTTCTAGGTGTTACGTGTTAGATGCGTTGCAAATATATGTCGTATGTGTCTTCTGTTATGTGTATCGAGCTTCTTCATATCTTATCTTAATTTATATGTGTTCCGTTTGTGTATAGACGTGTTTGTGTTACAAATATCCTTTATAAGTGTTTAGTGTTTACTAATTGGAATGACTATGTTCCAGGCTCTAGAGTAAGTACCATATCTCTTATCTTTAGTGTTTTCGTAACCTTCTTTCTTTCGGTCGCCATGAAATGGGATGACTTTAATATAAACGTTTCCAATTACAAAACATCAATGATACCTCTCTCACCAGGCATAAGCTGTGCAGACCTTTATTTGATAACTAACAGAGTAAACGGAAATTATAATAATACACACGCTATTCTACACTGTAACAATACCACAGGTGTTGCAACACTGTTTGCAAACCAATATCTCTTCCTTCAACTCTCACGTAGAGCCATTGGAAGCTAAGGTCCTCTCTTTCCCACCCCCTTCTACAACTGCTACTTCCAACAGCTTGTCGACAGCCGATATTCTTAAAAACGAATTGGCAAAATACCCTGAGGACATGCACGTGGTACATGTCAATGCGCAGAGCCTTTTCAAACATTTCCACGAAGTATCTCTCCCCACTCTCTGTCCATGTAGCTGGAATTAGTGAAAGTTGGTTGAAACCGTACCTTCAAGATTCCTTGATTAACATCGAAAAACACTCCCTGTTTAGAAATGACCTTGAGGGGAAATGGGGAGGTGGGATCGCAGTTTACGTGAGAAGTGACATTAGAGTAAAATTTCTAGACCGGTCTCCAAACATGTATTTCGCCTCTGCCGAGCATCTGATATTCGAACTTACAATACTATATAAACAGGCGTGTTTAGCCTGTGTCTACCGGCCACCAGACACAAACTTTAGTAAATTTGAAGACGCTATCTCAAAATGTCTCTAATATTGTCATAATTTAATAATTACGGAAGATGTAAATTACGATCTGTTGTCGTCTAAAGGAATGTGTCAAAATTTAAAAACATTGTACATTTTTTAAGTCTTTCGTTCTGTCCATTCGAAGCCACTCACAAAACTGATACAAGTGAATCCTGGATTGATCATATACTAGTATCAGATATGTTAAAAGTCAGGAATGTAGGACAAATTCCAGTGCCAGGTATAAGCAAACATGACTTATTACATTTAACGTATTCTGTGAAACCTGGCAAATATGAACCACGAATAATAAAACGAAGGGATATAAACACATAAACGAAAACGACTTATTTGTAGATGTGAATTCATTGCCGTGGTATCTAATTTACAGTGCCCCATCGGTAGAACAAAAAGTAGACCTCTTTAACTTCTTGGCTTTAGTAAAGCATTCCAAACAATAGACCATGAAATTCTGATTACTAAACTTTCTTATTTCTATAACTTCTCACCGTCAGCCCTATCATGGTTCAGATCCCATCTCTCAAATAGAAAACAAAGCATTATCACACATTCGAACTGGATTCATGTTCCATGTGGTATCCCACAAGGTAGTATTTTAGGACCTCTTCTTTTCTCTCTGTATATAAATGACCTGCCTAAAAATATTCTAGCCAGCAAAAAGACGTTCAATGCTGATGGTGTTCTATCATGTATATGCTGATGACGTTCAATGCTATATCTCGTCCGATCCATCGAGCACTTCAGTACTTAAAATCAGATATTAGAAATATCTGTTCATGGGCACGTGAAAATGGATTATTAGTTAACTCATTGAAATCAAAACTTATTATAATCGGATCATGGAAGATACTTTCCTCCATTAACACCGCAGACATTACTGGCCTTGATACAAATAGCGTTATAGTTCCTTTAAGTGAAAGCGTAAATGACCTTGGTCTATATATAAAAAAAACACACATAACCTGGACAGAACATGTGAACAACCTTTGCAGAAAAACGTATGGCGCATTACATTCTCTTCGCCGCTTAAAAACTTTCCTTCCCAAAGCCACTTTAGTGCAATCCCTTGTAATATCACAAGTGGATTACTGTGATGCTGCTTACATGGACCTTACTGAGGACCTAGCAAAACGCTTACAGCGCATCCAGAATGTATGTGTTCGCTTCGTCTTTAACGCAAAGTACTTCCATCATTTATCGCAATATTATAATAAATTAGGCTGGTTGGATCTTCGAGCGAGACGCCGTCAACATGCTCTAAATTTACTTTATAACTTAGTCACAACGAAAAAACCGTCATACTTGTCATCCAGGTTCAAATTTCTCAGTGACGCTCATTCTTTAAACACCCGCTCTAAAGAGAACACGATACTCTCAGTGCCAAATCATAAATCAGAGTACTACTCAAAATCTTTCACTGTGTATACTACTAGCGCTTGGAACGAAATCCCTGCACACACCAGGGACTCAGGTTTTCTGTTATCATTTAGGCGAAAACTTAGTTGTTTTTTTATCCCAGCCACAATTCTCTCTGACTCACTAGACACACAGATGTACAGATCAATCACGTAACTATGTTATATATTATTATTATTATTATTATTATTTTCTCTCGAGTTAGTTTAGATAGTATTTTTCTTTTCTTAGTAATCGCTTTATTTATTTACTTTTAATTGTAATTGATAATGTATGATTTTTAGCGTTCATTTTTTTCGTTTTGTAGTGTTCAATTATTAATCTTCTGGTTTTCAATTATTCATATTATGTAAATTCAAATGGTTGAGTGGAAGAAAAGTTTATGCATTAACTCAGCCACTTAAAATAAGCACAAATGAAATGAAATGAAGACTCGAAAGAAAATGATGTAGGTGTCCCAGATATAATGAAATAAGAAGTGGATAAAGTACTTCGAGGGATGAGGAACGGAAAATCGCCAGGAGAAGATGGCCTCACAGCAGAGATGTTTAAATGGGGAGGGGAAGAGATGAAAGAGGAACTAGCCAAATTATTTTGAATATGCCTGAGGAAGAGAGAGATACTATCAAGTTGGAATAATGCTGTTATCATTTTGTTGCACAAAAAAGGGGACAAAGAACTACAGACCAATTAGTTTACTGTCATTTTATACAAAATATTCACTAAGTTATTTTGAATCGTATTTAACGAGACTTGGATTTTAACCAGGGAAGGGAACAAGCCTGATTTCGTGGTAGATTTAGCACAGTAGACCACATACAAACAGTGACTGAAATTATGGAGAGAATTAATGAATATGAACTTCCACTATGCCTAAGATTCATAGATTTTGAAAAAGCTTTCGATTCGGTCTCCTTAGCAGCAGTACTTAAATAATTTGAACATCAAGGCAATGAAAGTGCATACATCAAGTTACTGCGAAACTCGACTGCTACATCTGTCATTAGACTATATCAAGAAAGTGGAAAATTTGAAGTTGGAAAAGTGGTAAGGCTAGTAGAGTCAATTTCTCCAAAACTATTTTCTACGGTCCTAGAGGAAGTATTCCAAAATTTAAACTGGGATGAAGCTGGGATTAAAATTAACGGCGAATATCTTCATCACATACGGTTCGCTGATGATATGTCCTGTTTGCTTCAAGTACAGAAGAACTACTCGTACAAACCAGAATGGAAGAACTGAGTAACGAGAGTTCGAAAATAGGCCTTAAAATGAACTTCAGTAAAACAAAAGTAATCTACAACCAACATGCTGCAAAGAAGGAAGTGAAGATTAACGGAGAGACAATAGGCATAGTTGATGAGTATGTTTACCTAGGCCAGCTCAAAACTCTGAATGCAAAGTTGACTGATGAAATAAATAGATGTAAAATGGCGTGGAGTTCGTTTGGAAGACTACACTTTATTTTCAAAAGCAAACTACCAATGTGTCTGAAGCGTAAAGTTTATAATCAATGTGTCTTACCTGTGATGATGTACGGCTGCGAAACTTGGACATTGAATGCGAAAACGACTCAAAGCTTGTCACACAAAGAGCAATGGAGAGATGCATGCTAGGAATAGCCAGGAGGGACAAGAAGACAAATGAATGGATTCGTGCACAAACAAAGGTAGAGGATGCAATCAAGACTGCGAAGAAGATGAAGTGGAGATGGGTCGGCCACATAGCTAGACGAGCAGATGGAAGGAGGACGACAAGTGTACTACCGTGGATTCCTGGACAAAAATAAACGAAAGATACGACGTCCAAATGTAAGATGGGTAGATGAAATCAAGGGTTTTTCAGGAGCTACATGGATTGGGATAGTATCAGACCGAGATATGTGGAAAGACAAGGGAGAGGCCTTCATCCAGCAGTGGATAGAAAACGGCTGAATATGATGATGATGATGAATACGAATTGTTTAAGAAAAGTATGTCTTTAAAAAAAATTTTATTATTTTTTCGAGTTATTTCGGTATTTGGATACGTATCCTCAAGCCATTGTTTTGTGACCTAAATCCGAACGTGTTTTGCACCCAGTAAACCCCAAGAGCATTGCAGAAAGTATTTATTTTAGTATAAAAAAGTCCGTATTAAAAATATTAAAATATGTTTTTAAAATATATAAATGTATAAAAGTAAGAATGGAATATTGTGATGTCATCGGACTTATGTCGCTGTGCAAAATGTCATCATTCTGGGATGTCGGGAAATGAATTAAATTAACGTGGCAAGATATGAAGACACCCACGAACTAAAGATAGTGTTCATACAAAAGATCGATTTTGGACCATGGCAGGCTCCGTATCTCGAAAACCGTAACTCCTATCAACAAATAAGCTTCGATTTACCCCAGTTTGTTGGGGTCGGCAATTGACTCCCAACCCCCCTTGTACCAACCATTTGGGGCTAAAGCAAAACGACACACAGAATGACAGACACACCTTTCTATTATCTATGAAAATTATGTGATTCTGCTTAAAAAAAAGTACTTTTGAACCCCTTCACCGATTTTGACGTGTGATACACCGTTTAAAAGGTATTGAAGCGCAGATTACGATTCCGCAAGTTTTGGTCGCATATATGGTCTGGAGTCAGTGCTATCATCAGAGATGTGAAATTTTGATATGTTTTTTTCGACCCGCTCTAGGAGATCCCAGGGCAAATATTTTTCTGTGTCTTAGTATGAGAAAGAGCTTTCAAAAGCAACTTCAAGAATCAAAATCGGGTTTATAGTTGGTAGATACGAAATTAGCTGTATATTTTATTTATTTATTTATTTAAATTTACATCATATAACAGCTAGAAGCTGCATTAGACACAGTCCAAAATACATAAAGATACAGTGACAACATTTAATTTAAAAAACGATAATATAGTTAAAATACCCATAGTGAAATTTATTTTACGTTGGACAGGTTAGCTTGTATCTCTATCAGAGAATAACCTTCGCCAGATATAAGTGTTTTTTTAACTTCAGATTTAAAGTTCTTCATTCCTAGACCTTTGATATGATTTGGTAGCATGTTGTAAAATTTTGGAACCTGATACTTATGTGAGTCTTTATATTTAGTTAACCTAACTTTTGGGAGTAATATATCATCTCTATTTCTAGTGCTCTAAGCATGAACATCTGTGCCAGTCAGAAATTCATCAATATGAGCTTTTACATAGATTATAGATTGATATATAAAGGCCGATGGAACAGTCATGATATTTAACCTTTTAGAAAATATTGGGACTAATGTAATTGGTCTATAGTTTTCAGGTAATAACTTATTACCCTTTTTGAATATAGGAACAACAATAGATCTTTTAAGTATATCAGGAAATATGCCACTCAATAATGATCTATTATATAACTCGCAAAGATATGGGGCAATTATGTCAACAACATGTTTCAAGAGAAAAGCGGACATACCAAATGCATCCTCAGAATGGCTAGCCTTTAGTTTTTTTGCAGCCAATATTATACTAGGAATGGTAATGCTATGAAATTCAAATTTACCCTGAAAATTTGGGAGTATCACATTATTTATTTGATTTATCCTATTTATGACGTGTTGACCAAAATTGTTTTCCACTGCCTTCACAAAATATTCATTTAAGGCATCGGCTGGTATTTCAATATTTTCATTATCTTTCTTGCGACTACCTTCTTTGTTTATTATTGTCCAAGCCTTGGAATTTTTCTGTTTTGCCTCCTTTATTTTTTTATCATTGTACTCTATCTTTGCCTTTACAATTTGTTTTCTGTAATATTTTTTTAATTCTCTAAACTTAAAATTTGCATTAGGGTTTCCCAATTTTATCTGTATATACCAATACGCTAAGGCTTTCTTCACTTTTAGTAACGACAAGGTGTACCAATTCGATATATCCGATTTTTTCTGGTTAATTTTATTCTTACATATCATAGGACAATAAATTTCCATACCAGTCTGAATGGTTTCCAGAAAAGTCTTCCATGTAATATCTAAATCCATGTGTTTACACAAAATTATTTCAAAATCTTCAGATTCCAAAAAATTTCTAAAATCAAGAATATTACCAACATGTAGTCTTCTAAACTTTATTGTGGTTTGTTTGTCCTTCAAATGATTAATTCCAATATTAGTTTCATAAATCACCCAAAGTGCAAGCACGCATATATATGAGTGCTGCTAACAGACTCATTTCTGAGCTAGCGTCACTCGAAGAACTATCGTTCTTCACGATAGTGCATTATCTCATCTCTACGGAAGACAATATCAAACCAGCATCGGTTCAGTTAACCTTACCAATGATCCTTCGAGCAATGAATACGTCTCCGTGGAAGAGCAGTAATTGTCATTTTTTTCCATTCCCGATAGGATTTATGGACGAAAAATAGGCAAGCGTTTATAAAACGTAAAACAGAAATTACGTCACAAATCCTCTGCTGTTTATTTCCCCTCACTGCATTTGATATGGTTGCTAAAATTGAGAGGAGAGCACATATAGAGTAAGTGGTGGTGAATAGCCCAATGGGGGAAAATGCCCACCCCCTAAAACACGGAAGGAAATATGAGGTGGCAACAGTAATATGATTGAGTCAAGGCGCAATTATACGGAGGACGAAGATGACAACAAGAGATTGTGTGAAGAAAGTGAAGACGAGCTGGTTAACTTAAATGTGCTAAGTACATATTTTTTACTTGTAATGTTTTTTGAACGTTTCAAATTTAGGAAGACATAATGATTACACTGCTGTTTTAGCGAATCCAATTAATGTGCGTTGCAAAATATAGGGTTCTGTTGTTCTGATGCAACAGCGGGTAGACGCCATACCATGGAGTGTTGGAAGTTGAATGAACTGAAACTATCCTGTTTGACATAGGGGTGATTTGCCCACCAGGTGGCGGGGTTAATAGCCCATGGGTGTTTTACCTCAAGTATTTCCATTCTAACAAACACGGCAGTACGCTTTAAAGCTGTATAATTGTATTGAAAGTTTAGTAAAGATAATATATATCATTATTTGCTTTAACATCATTTTCAACAAAATATTTTTGCTTTTTGTACGTTAAACTTGCTTACATATAGAGATAGAGAAGAGAAAATAAAATGATTGATGACTACTTTCGTGCATAGAATATTCTGATATGTATTTCCATGTACAGGGTGATTCCAAATAGATAGACTCTGCGAGGTTATTGTACACACGCAAAAATGATCCTAAAATATTCTTTAACATTTTCTCTTCGGAGCCGTGGTTTCCGACTAATAACCATTTGAAAAATCTCCCAAGCAGTTTCTAACACCCTGTATAATTGAAACTGGGATACAATACACAGTCACACAGTTAAAGTGTGACCATACAGACTCATCTGATACAGATGAAGATAAATATTCCGGAATCTGTGGTGGACATTATTGTAAACGTACGGGACCTATGTTTACATGTGAGTGGATCAAGTGTATTCGTTGTCCAACGTGTCTCCATGAAGTATGTACATCGTGTCCAAATGTGTGTCCTAAATTCCACTCCCTGTCTTAGAAGAGGAGGAACATGTAAACAAGCTTTTCCATTTCGTATTTTCAGTTAATATATTTTTCTATTCTGTATTTTCCAAGCCTGTCAATGGTAAGGAAGTAGTAGGAACTTCATGCTTTATAGGCTAGTTTTTGCGACTTGTACCGTAATACAATTTCCTGTAGTATGTCTAGCTTCTATCGTAACATCATTTGCATTGCTTTGACCTTCCACCTTGTTTAGTATAGTGTTGGTGTGCATGGGAATATTACCCCACGACGGTGGGCGTTTTACCAGGATGGTGGGGCGCTCTTACTTTACAAACATCAGTGTATCTCCTACAGTATATAAGACTATATAATCTAGCGTCCAGGCAGAAATACTGAAAGATGTACCTCGCATTTGGTATGCTCTTTTTTTTCCTGTAGATTTCCATTCATAGTCATAAATAAATATATATATATATATATATATATAAAAGAGTGGGCATTTCACCCCCGATGACTCTAACATACATAACTTTATAATTTAAAGTCAAGGCTAGCCGTATGATAACGTTTTATAGTGTATTTCAGATATAGTAGAAAAAACCGCGAAGAAAGAAATTAAAGAACCTTAATTACAATACAATTGAAGTAATTGAAGGACCTCTATTAGCTATGATGAGCATTAGATTTTCAAAATGTGTTGAATGTGTGGGGAAAATAGTTTAGTCAAGATGGCACCAACAGGCAGAAAATTTACTTTAAGTTGTCGCTTCCCTTTATATAAGCAATAATTATTTCTACATTTCTGATATTTTACGTTGTATATTTATAAGTTAGAAAATAGTAATAATATGCTCTAGATTTACACTTTCCGTCTTGTCTAAGGAAAGTAAATGAGTATAATGACACAAAGAAAGTCACTCGCAAAATGGATATAACTTCTTTTGTGAGTAGAATTCTTGCGTCACTCTTCCCTTTACCCCAAAAGGGATTTTACACTGATTATGTATACATGGTGTTTTATTTTTGTATAATAAGCAAGCTGTTCGTTAGCTTTTGGCCGTTTTTGAACTGTTAAAATATGATGGAGTAACATTTCAAACAAATCGAGCTTTATGCTAGTATGTTGGGCCTTATTATGAACAGCAGTAAATTGTCCTTTCAATATTCACTGATGGTGCTGCGCAAAGTACTTACCAAAGTTATAAAATGTAAAGAGATTGTGTATGGTTGCACACTTAAGCTTTGGCTGTTAACAGTACTAATGATCGAGGTGCAAGCTGAATTCAGTGCAGCTTTTGCATGCAAATATTTCATGAAAATTGTCATATACAGGGCATTGACGAGGACGTAACCATGTTCATGCGTGGCGATTCCTCTAATCGAAAAATCGTCTAATAAGTCAGTGATACGTTTGTTTCATGTAAATTTGGTTAGGGGAAAGTTCTGATTAATAACTCATAATGTCACCAAATAACCTCCCACTATCACCAAATAACCTTGCCTTTAGTATTTTTTAATTGTTTTGTTTTTTCCAATTACTGTATGTTTATTGTAAACTAGTAAAAACATTGCCTAGAAGGATGGTTCCAATATATAAATATAGCTTAACAAAAATATGTTTTATTTTTCTGATAAGGAAATTCATTTAATATAAAAATATCACTAAATTATCTTAACCTATCACGATTTTTGCGGTTCTAGCTCTCAGGTACAAAAATATAAAATTAAATATTGATTACCGTGGAAATCGTAAGGGCGTATCCCCGTGATCTCGTTGCCATGCTCGTCAATTCGCAACCGCAGTACAAACAGGTGATTTTGTGAGCTTTTAGTGACAGCGCAAAACTATTACATACTCTAATTCACTATATTTAAATGGGAAATTAAATATTGGTTACCATGGAAACCGTGAACTTGGTAACGTTCTACTTCCATATCAGTGTCGAATTACAGTTGAACATTTTTGAGCTGCTAGCTCTCGAGATCGTTCATACGTATTATATACATACTTTGCAGTACATTGTGACATATCTCAAGCATACAGTGTTGCAACAATGTGCTTGGTATAAGAACTAGATATGAAACCACTCCTTGCTCCGAAATAGCAACAGTATAGCTCAAAATCTATATTAACATATAATTGCAACACTTTTCATTTTTAGTATAATATACATCATCACATATTTCAAGAAAGCAGTGTTACTCATGTATGATCGGTATAAAACTTGCGTGTGTAGTCAACAAATTGGTAAATTTAAATAAGGTAACGGACCCAAATTTCGTGCCTCCGCTCAATTTCGTCCCCTTAACATTGTCGGTCCTTCCGGTAAGAGAACAAGTGGAGCCAGCACGTATGTATTGAAGAAGGCACTCAGAGTCAGTTATGAAAAGTGAAGTAATACAGGAAGCACCTGTTGTTGCTCTGTGATGAGTTTTTGTTTTCCAGTGAAGGTGAGTTCTTGTAATGTGTCTATTCGTAGTCAATGTACGCGTAGTTGTTATATGCTCTGCATGTCATTGGAGTAAAAACGTAGTTAATACAAGGGTATGTGTGTTTTGTGTATCCTCAGGTTTACTGGTTGCGAAGATAGGGACCGTCATGTTCATTTACAGATTGTGCCTAATTTCGTCCCATTTCCTGTTCCTAATTCCGCCCCTTTAATGAAAAATGAAACTTGACATCGCCACGAAGACCACGTGTACTACATGTTTGGACAGCAAGCTAATTATCTTCAACGTATACTTAATCCGAACAAAAACACCAGAGGTGCAAAAAGTGGAGCCAAGTTCTTTAGCCCTAAAAAGGTGTGAAATGGGAGACGGATGAGCCAAGTTCCTTGGTGACAGCATGTAACAGGAACAAAGGAACTTGGCGCGAGCTGGCAAAAGCCTTAGGGTTGGGGGCGGTGGACGTAGTGGGTTTTAGGATCCCTACCACCCATATAGCTTGAGGATCATG
>JAGDQP010004453.1:19611-84981 GCA_022664845.1 Lepisma saccharinum
TTTTGCCATAAACTCTTGTTCCTGTATAACATGCTTCTGGCAGTGCTGACGTTTTCTGACGTGAAGAACTTGGCTCATGCACTGCCGTGCATGTTGATACCATTCTTTTGCAAATAAACTGCATATTACTTGTCTTTACTAAATGCAAGTTTTAATTTTATATCGGTATACACGTTTGCATTATTTCACTAGATTTGACTACATATGTTTACTTTTGAATGGCATTTTTATAACTCATATCTATCAAGTTAAGAAATAAACAAATATAGTTGAAAACACGTAATTCCTTACTTCTATCGGATTTATTATGGGGGACGAAATTAGGAACAATTTTGTGATCTTGCCGCAAGTAGACGTTTCTTGGGCACGTCTTTTAGGTTTTTTAGGTAAAGGGATCATTAACGCAGAATGATCTTTAGATTTACGTCGGGACGGGCGTGAGCCATAGTGCCGTTACCGCCCATACAATTCACTTTATCTTATCTTTAGATTTACGTACGATTTTTAGACGCTATCGTTCCACTAATAGCCAGAAAACGGATACTTGTAATAATACCGTTGTAGTTGGATTGTTATCTTATTAGATAGACACATAAATATCTATGTCTTTTGAAGAGGGTACACTTATTCTTCAGAGCTTATCAATCTTAATTGGAAAATCAATATCTCAAATCGTTCATATGTATTGGCCAGCCAATTCACCTGGTCTCAATCCGAGTTATCATGTGTATGGGGAATTGTAGAAAGATTTGTTTTGTTGCGGCTCTGAATCGTTCTCCAGGTGTTTTTGTCGGTCTTAGACGAGTTACACTAGACACTAAGCTCATTGAAACCATAATTCGAAGCATGAAACACCCTATGAGACCTGGATTGGCTTTAAGGACACCTGGAGTGTCTTATATTTAAGTAGAATTTTAACACGATACTTTGAACCGGCATTATACTTTCTACCATAAGCCAGTGCTTCTAAGAAACACTTTGGGTGATTCATTGTTACAAGACGAGAGAACAGATTTTCGAAATATTTCTTAGATTGTTCATATATTTTCCAGTTATCGCAATTTTTCTATCAATTCGTCAATTTATTAAAGCGAGTGATGCATTAGATTATGAGAATGTGCCGGTAGATGGCGTTGTACACAATCTGATAGTATTAGAGAAATCTAAAACTTAATTTCTCGCTCTTTTTTGATCATGTCCTAGTTTCATTTCGACAATATCATTTACTATTACAGACAAATGATTTTTGTGGTATCTTGTATGTAGTTACTAAGGCAAACATTCAAAAGATTGCTTCTTATTATTAATTCATTCACAATTTTGTTTCAAAAAAGCAACAGAATAAAATGACAAGAAATTCCCAAAAGTAATTTTGGTTTGATTGGAAAAGGGAAATAAACAATCAGATTAAAGAACGAAAAGGGGGGAAAAAAGTAGCTACAGAAAGAACCTTAGCTCGTTTTCTTCAAATTGTTAGGGAAAATTTAATTTAAGAAATATTCCCTCCCTTTTGTCATTTCATATTCTGTGTCTCGTTCTATTTTATCGTGAAACAAAATTTTGCACTACAATTTCCTCCTAGAGCAGACACTAAGAAAACCACAGAGATTATATATATATATATGTATATAAAGTGCATTACGTCTTTTGGAACTTTCTGATCCCTGAGGCAGTTTAATTTCAACTTTTTAAATAGCTTTTAAAACAATGTTGCCCTACGGGAACAAACGAGTCAAAAGTTATATGGAAATTTGACAGCATGAAGTTTTTAAACATGGTTATTGAGTTGATGGAATGGTCGAGAAAGTTTGCAGTAATATCAAATATATTTCGTAACAAGATTTTCATATAAAGTTTTGGTACTGTTGTTTGTATTCTTCGATTAAATATAAATGTAGATTTTTTTTTTTCATTCTCTCTGTGCTATAATTCACTTTTATCCGTGTTGATGGTCCCAGAATAAGACATTAAATATTTGTAGAGTGTGTCCAAATTAAATGCTCACTCAAGAAGAATAAGAAGCCTGCTTTTATCTTGTTTGCAATCAACCAATTAGAGAAGAGAATTTTTGTTCTTGATCAATGATACAAACCAATGAAAGTATGAGTATATTTATAGGCAAACTTTGTTTATAACGTTGTAGATGAATATTTACGTTGATTAAATTTGCAAAAGATCTTATTTTTATATACTAAAGTTTTCTTTAAAATTTCATTCGTCCTTGGTGGGACTCGAAGACCAGTTTCTCATGATTACGTGCTAGTAACGCCAGTTATTACATTTTGTGGGCTACATATCAATGTTCAGTGTCACAGACTATCGGATCTCATGGGTTGCATGAGGGAAGCGATTTTTGTTGTTGTAATTGATTTTTTTTTAAAATATAGACAATGACGATTGTGCATACCGAAGCTATCCGGTCACTTGCATCAGAAATCTTCTGACAAAGTTTCAAAGAAACTTTTATGAGTTATCTTCCTATATTTTGTGCTAGCCTCGATATTCATGAGAATTCCATTATACCGTATCAGGCCAAGAGGTTTTGAGTTCAATGTTCGGCTGTGGCATGTGAATTTTAAATGTATTGAATTCAAATAATTGGGGTGTACCGAAGTATGTAATTACTAAAACAGCTCAAATTACATTAAATTTTGTCCTACATTTTATGTCGCACCAATTGCTCAAGCGCCGTGCTCTAATACGACCAGTTCTGACAGTGCCGGATCTAGGGGGGGGGGAAGAGAGCAAGCACCCCATGCGGAACGTTTAGGGGCGGCAAACAGCTAAAAATAATAAATAAAAACTTCTAGAAAAAGGAAGTAAAATCGCATATTAAATTGGAATTGATCTAAAAAAGTGTTCAAAATTTCAATACCGGCGCGCTAAGACTTTTTTTTAATGTTATTCCATACACCCTACCTTCATCTTTAAAATTCAAAACTGTGATTGAAGTCAGATAGGCAGGTTTACTGCCTTACTGGAATTGGTAATAACGATGCAACGACAGGCTCCAGAGACGTTGTGGCCATCGCGTCGGCCGGTCGTGTTGTATGGCTAAAAGCGATGGAAAGGGCGGCAAAATTTAACTTTGCCCCCCACCCCCCATTAGAAAATTTTTAGATCCGGCACTGAGTTCTGAACTTTTAAATGCCTCGTCATCATCTTTGATCATCATATCACTTGGCACTCACACCTCATTATCATCGCATCCGAGGCTCAACCTCCTGAAACACTTAACAGGCATGACTTGGGATCACAACTAAAGACTGTTCCTAACACATATAAAGTTTTCCTTCGCTCTATGGCTTCACTATCTGGATTTGTTTTGTTTTTTACGTGAAACTACAAATACCAGAAAGACACGCCCTACGAACAGCATACCATATCAGACTACCCAGCCCGACAGCCGCACTCTATGACCATACACCATTCCCGGATCTATACTCTACCATGCAATCACCGTACCCAAACCCAGAACTACTTTAATACTAACCGCATTTTCCCCTGTTTTCCGTGTACCGCTATACTCTACTCTCATATCAACCTGACCAAAATTTCCCCCCACTATCACCATAATATTCCCAGCGCCCCTCCATTCATATCATCTTCCTACTTTGCACAGTGATGTTCACTTATTAACAGGGTGTCCTCTTCAGTTCAGAGTAATCCCTGAACAGAAGATAACCCAGCATTGGTCTCACCAACAAAAGCAACAAGTTAGGACGTCAAAGCGCACCTCATCCCTATGACCATATTTTTAATGACATTAATCTGATTATGCAAAAAACTCACAATAATCCAGAATTATTGAATAAAGACGACAAAGACCGATGATATAATCCCCTATGCACAACGTCCAATTCCTGAACCTCTCACTTCCTCTATATCCCTTTTCCAATAGAGGGTATACCCCTATGCACAGGTTCTAGCTGCTGCCCAGGAAAATAACATTGAAATGAAGCTCGCACATTTGAACATAGGATTTTTTTTGATATCTCACTATGTAAGTATTGTAATGCGTTAGAGGTACATACGAATCAGATTATAATATTTCTGAATTTTTATTTCTTTGAAAAATGTACCACTTATATGTACTTTAGAAAGCCATCTGGTAGATGATGAACCTAAGTTCTCCAATGAAAAGAAATTTCATTATTTATGCTTGCTGGATTGACACCAGATGGCATGGAAGGGTTGAAGAAAAAGTTAAGTCGATATTCATTACTGTTGTATCCATGACTTGTAGACTCACTGATGGATTTGTTTAACTTAAAATGGTCTTTTCAACTGTCTCTATGTCACTCAACACTTCATTGAACAATTCAGCAAAATTAATTACCGGTATTTATGTTTTCCATACAATTGTCAAGCACCAAAGGTTCAAACTTCAAGGGAGCTTTATGTTGACCCGTAAGCAATCATGTAATATGATATAACCCAATCCATAAGAAGTTCGGATACTAACCAGAGTAATGCAACACTGACATTTTGTTCAAATTGCGACACCCCAAAGCCTAGGCTCACCTTAAGCTGGTGAATCAACATATACAATTAAGTCAATAACTGTGTGAGCACTAATGTCGTTATTCAGGAACTTGACACTAAAATATTGCACTAACAAATGGTAACATTTTAATTCCTGTTACTGCCGCGACGTTAGTGTCTATGCTAACTTAATATCAAGTCAGCCCGGAAATACGAGTGAGTATTAACGTTTTAAGGACTTGAGAATAAACGATGTAATTCTCAATTTGCTATACAGTAACGAGACTAGACTTACGAGAATTTACTAATACTAACATTGCATAAAAGCGACTTTTGCGGTGTTTACCGAAACAAAAAGTTCGGGGTATATTGACGTGAAACTAACCTTAGCAAATGTAAATATATCCACTAGCGGTATGAGAACTAACAAATTCGATTGTATGAGTGGCCGTAATTGCCGAACCAGAAGAAAAATTATCTTCACACGTCAAGCTTACCGGAAAACGACGTAAAAAATGCATTACAGGATTGAGTACCAAATAACAACTGGCGGTATCGGAACTGCTCTAATTGCCGAACAGAAAATTCTCCGGCCTTATTTGGTGTCAGAAAACCCGATTGTAACAATTCGTTAATGACCTGAGCATTAACACGCACTGTCCTGACCACTGATCAAATTACGAAGAAGTAATGTACTATTGCAGTTGGAATTAGCAAACCAAAAATTCGAGCTAACTTAATATCAAGCTACTCTCAAACTTGCATATGTAATAGCTTATAAATGGTTGAGCAGTAACATGTCAAATGTGCTTGATGAAATTGTGTCGATAATAGAATAGCATTAATTTGAATGATTATAAATCACATTCTTCATTATGTATAAAATAATGTTTGTGTTGACGAAGAATCATTAGAACAGAAGGAAGAGAAAAATTTTGTGTGGTAAACATTGGAGGGAAAGAAAGGAAACCTTGACAGTTTTTGATAAGGACAATATTTTGTATTTTAGATCAGTAACACTGTTATTTTGTGTACTATAACGCACACAATATATCCTTTATACAGATATATTTATTGAATCAGACTGTTGGCAATGTACAAGGCACTTTGGGCAGCTTTCAGAATTTCAAATCTGTTGACGAATTTGCTTCCACGTGTTTTGAATCTTCGACTGTTATTGATGCCACGAACTCCTCCAATCTTCACTTCAATTCTAACTTGTCCTTAACTTTCGTAAGGTAGATAGTGCCCTTGAGGTAACCCCACATGAAGAAGTTGAAGGGCATAAGGTTCAGGAAACGGGACAGTCATGATATTGGACCGCCAGCGCTAATTAAATTGTCTGCTACTTCAATTTTTTAAAATATTTATTAATCTCAATATTATATTACAATTGAATTACAAATATCAGATTCCAGGATAATCCTAGCTACTGCCGTAATTGGATTCTCCTTTCCGTAATACCACAAACAAGAGGCACTTTGTAGTTTCGTGGTAATTTCTAAAATAATAACCATAAGTTAGTAAAGCGTAAAATACACTTAAATTACACAAGGGCATAACTATTTACATACAATCACATACATCTACTATTACTATTTACATGGAATTCAAACACATAATTCATGGTCAACGAAAAGTTGGAACTATATAAAGATACTAAAAAAAAGAAATACGAAAAAATAAGGTAAACATAATGATGGTAATAGTATTTACACAAAGATAGGGATGAGCGTGCAGATGTGCAAGAAAAGCAATGACAAAAAACAAAAACAAAAAAAAAACTAGTGATCTGTGGTTAATTTTTTTTTAAACTAAAATGTTAAGTTCAAATTACTTAGGATGATCTCCCGAGGTGTCAGGACATTACTGTACAATCTTAGTATCATTGCAATAACTATTCACATAAAATCACATACGTTTTCTATTACTATTTAAGTGAAATTTAAATAGATAATTCATGAATAACGAAAAATTGGGTCTAACAAGTGATGGCAATAGATTTTATACAAAGATAGAAATGAGCGGACCAATGAGCAAGTGAAGCAATGACAAACAAAAGAAGAGTAATTTTTTTCTGTGGTTAATAAAACATTATATGCAAAAATACTAACAAGGTAGGTTGAAAATTGCTTACGATGATCCCTCGAGGCTTATTTCATGTTTTTCAGCAGGAAATTGTTTAGGGCATGTTGGAACTCTTCATATGTTTTATTTCTAATATCTTTTGGGAAGGTATTCCAAATCAATGTAGCTCTGTAGCTGATACTATGAAGCCTGTAGTTAAGACGTGGTCTGTTTATCCGTTATTGACCTTGTTGATATCTCATGCAAGGTTGGTGAGACGTCCACTGATAGAATATATATGGTTTTTGACACTAAGTTGTGCATTAGACTGGCTATTTCGTATTTATAGCCCAAAATAGAACCTTGCGGATTTCCTCAATTCACCGATGATAGGCATGATTCTGTGTTATTGAAATACGTATATTGCTTGCGGTTTTGAAGATAACCCTTTAGCAATTTGTGTGTTATGCCTCGTAAACCATAACAGTGCAGTTTCTGTAGAAGTATGTTATGGTTTACCGTATCAAATGCCTTCTTCAAGTCAATGAAGACTCCCATCATGTAGTTACTTTCGTCAAGCGTTTCAGCAATGTAATGTGCTAGACTATTTACAGCTAGTTGTGTGGATTTATTTTTTTGAAATCCATATTGTTCATCATTAATAATATTGTGTTTTCGAAGAAATGATATTAGTCTAATTAGAAGTACTTTTTCAAAAATTTTATCGAT
The DNA here is from genome assembly GCA_022664845.1 of Lepisma saccharinum. NCBI lineage: Eukaryota > Metazoa > Arthropoda > Insecta > Zygentoma > Lepismatidae > Lepisma > Lepisma saccharinum. The sequence goes on from JAGDQP010004453.1 coordinate 26,893, forward strand.
ATTGGACGGGAATTTGTTTTGTCCATTCCGTTACCACTACAACCGCACTTTTTATAATTTTTGTACATATACCATCGTATCCTACACTTGACTTGTTTTCCAAGGAGTTAATAGCGTTCACTATTTCGGTTTCAGAGACCGGACTAAGAAATATTGTTGACTGTATTGGTTTTATACTTTTACTTGACCTATCGTCCGTCCGAATGTATCCGGTAGTGTTGGCAGCAAGTTTCTTACCAATATCCGTAAAATAGGTATTAAATTTATTAGCTTTCTATTCTTAATAATTTTCTTGCATGCATCAGTAATATTTATTTCCGTGTATTCATTCTTTCTGTTTTTATTTAGAGCAGAAATACTACTTTCCATTTCATGCTTGTGTCCGACCCCTCCCGCAACATATTTTCCATAAAATAATTGTTTTTTGCATTTTCTATAAGTTTCTTAAGTATATTAGGGTACGTTTTGTATTTTTGTTGAAGCTTTAGATTAAAAGGATTTTTACAACATTTTTTCCAAAGTGTGATTTTTTTAAATTGATTTTAGAATAGAGGTGTTAATCCACGGTTGGAGTTTTGTATCGTATTTCCAGTGCAATTTCTTTTGCTTCGTAGCTTCCTGAACGTACTTTCGAATGGTCGTTTGGAGAATTTCGATAGCTTGTAAAGGACATTCTGTGCTAAATACTCCAGTTTCAACCCAATTTGTATCGTTAAGTTTCTTTGAAATTTTTGAATAATCGTAAGTGATCGAATTAATCTCAGATGTTTGTGTACTTTCAATTTTTAAGGTTAAAAACATATCTATGGGATAATGGTCGCTAATTTTTGGTTGTTATTGCCCCAGAATTTATATCTACATCTACAATATTCGTGCCGATATGATCTATTATGCTACGCGTGTTTCCATCTACTCTTGTGGGTACTCTAATGCACATTTTTGTATGGTTGCTATTTAACATATTTACGTAATCAGCGCTTTCCTTTTCATTGTTTAAATTGATGTTAATATCGCCTGTAAAAATACAATGCTTACCTACGTCATTGATCTTGTATAGAATTTTATCGAGACAGCTTTTTGAAAACTATCGTCAGATGTTTTCCTCGCGTAAATTGTCCCGTTAGCATCCGTCCACATGTATGCCCATCTAACCTCCCAGTTTTTGGCTAGCGCCTAGCAAACGCTAGAACTGAATAATGGCACTCGATAAATTAACGCAGAATTAGCGAAGGACTTGCAAAGTTTATGTAATAAAATGTACTTATAGATCTGTTAGAAAAAGTTAGGAAGGTTAATGAGCTTCGGAACTTAGCTACATTTAAAACTACTAGCGTTGTCACTCAAACAGCACAGCGTTATGATCCTACGATCGCAAAATTATTGTATTTCACATAAAACTATGCCAAACATAGATTCACATTTCCTCTTTATGTTATTAGACTTAATAACACTTCTTCTGCTTCTATTATTATTATTATTATTATTACGGAATTTTTATTTCGGGTATATTAGTTCTTTTTCTGTTTCAAGAATCTATAGAATTGATTGAAACTCGAGATCGATTTTTTACATACGATTTGTACAAATTAGATATGGTTTTCATAACTATTTCCCGAGTGATCTGTTTCTACGGAGAAAGTTGCCCTGGTGCTACTTGTCTGAAGTTCGCCATAGATATAGATATATAACTTTATAAAAGTGCCCTAGCGGTTTCAGGGCTGAAATGCGGCATTTACTAATTCATTTGCGTACAAAATTGGTGAAAAAACAAACAAAAAAACTTGAGATCGAAACAAGTCATTCTACTTTTAAGTTAATGATAGATTATTTTAAGATCTGTAACACTCAGATGAGTTCCTTTCGTTTCAACGTTTTACTGCTGTTATACAATACTGAAAATTAGATTGGTACTGTTTTTCTATATTAGTAAATCTCTAAAATATATATCGCTAATATATACAATTGAAAAAAGTATGTATGAAAATAAATAAAATTAGCACGCCAAAACGGCCTGACCGATTAGAAGGAATTTTTACACATGATCAGACAATGGACAGAACTGGGGTATTGTCATATTATTTTTATTCTAAACTTATTATCTTTCAAGATAATCAACCATAGTAACAACAATGGAATCACAAATAAATAAATAGCATAGCATGTTTAAATTTGGATACGGATTGTTGTAAATAAACATACAAATTTAGATTTAATGTTTTAAAGCATTGTACTATTATTTGACAGTAGTATTAGTAGTTGTATTATTATAATTATTATTAGTAATAATAGTTAAGGGTGTAGCCCGTCACGGGGAAGCGAGAATTGGTGACAGTCCCGATGACTGTTGCCAACATATTTTATTCACCCCCGCACCAACGGGCTGGCAAATCAGCTAGTATTTCTATAAAGCTGATGTTTACTCAGTCACGTCACCGTCAATAAAAAAGGTAAAAAACGTAGTGCTTCCTTTCATATACAGGGTAAGTCAAAATGATGGACCCGATTTCATAAATTTATTTTGTGAAATATAATGAACTTATCTTAATGTGAGCTACGCGCAAGGAAAGGCAAAAGTTCAAAGTTTAGTTGAGTTTAGTTTATGTCCCACGTGGTTGCATTGTCTACCGCTACGCGGCGCTGGAAGTAGTTAACGAAAATGGCGCTGACTGGAGAGCAGAAATCGTTCTGTGTGCTGGATTACCATGTAAACAACTCTGTGATGAGTGTTCAACGGCATTTCCGTACCAAGTATGGCAGAGACCCACCTACTGGAAAAACCATTCGTACGTGGTATGAAACATTCAGAGATACGGGCTGTATCTGTAAGCGAAAATCGACTGGCCGTCCTTCAGCTGAGGAAGAGACAGTGGAACGTGTTCGCGCCAGTTTTGTGCGGAGTCCACAGAAGTCTACCTACCGGGCAGCGAGGGAACTTGAAATGCCACAGAAAACTGTATGGCGAATTCTGCGGAAACGTTTACAAATAAAATCCTATCGCCTGCAACTGCTACAAGCCTTAAGAGACACTGATTATGCTGCTCGAGCGTCTTTCTGTGCTGACTTTCTCACGTTAATGGAAGAGGATGGGTTCGCCGAAAGGTTACGTTACAGTGATGAAGCGGTGTTTCACTTTTCTGGGAATGTGAATAGACACAACGTAAGGATCTGGGGAACTGATAATCCCCACGCAGTTGTGGAACACCAACGCGATTCACCCAAGGTGAATGTGTTTTGTGCCATTTCCCCTGAAAAGATTTATGGGCCCTTTTTCTTCCTTGAACCTACTGTGACAGGACATGTTTTTTCTTGATATGCTGCAACAATGGCTCCTTCCACAGCTCGAAGTGGATAGTGCAGATTTCATTCTTCAATTGGATGGTGCCCCTCCGCATTACCATGGCAGCGTTCGGGATCATCTCAATGAGGCATTGCCACAGCGCTGGATAGGCCGTGCATCTAAGGAGGATCGAGTTCTCATTCGTTGGCCACCTCGTTACCCCGATCTGACCTCGTGTGATTTCTTTTTGTGGGGTTTCATAAAGGATCGTGTTTACGTACCACCACTTCCAACAACATTGGGTGACCTTCGCGCCCGCATCACAGCAGCCATTGCAGAGATTGACCGTGACACACTACACAAGGTTTGGCAGGAGATAGCCTATCGGCTTGATGTGTGTCGTGTTACGCGAGGTGCTCACATAGAGCACTTGTGATGTGACTGAAAAAAACTTTGAGAGTTACCCTTCTTACCACATGTATTACATTCAGATATGTTCATTATATTTCACAAAATAAATTTATGAAATCGGGTACATCATTTTGACTTACCCTGTATATTAAGTTCCCTTTCGATTACTTCTTCTGCGAAACAAGGGTCATGTGTGTTTGTGTGTGTGAGAGAGAAAGAACATTTGGTTTCCTCAGCTAAAAGACAGGATTATGGTAGATTTTGACATTATGGCAAAGACACAATACCAGGTGCCAAAGCAGTTTTAATTATACTAGGTTTAGCATAATAATGCTAGGAGTGGCAACGATTAGTTTAATACTATGATTATAAAATGTGTATTTGAAGATAATTTTACTTGTAGAAAAGTGTTATGTTACTATATAGACTCAAGAGAGGGCAAGCAAAAAATGAACGTGTTTTTTATGTTTTCAATTTTTAAATTCTAATTTTAACTAAATAACGGTGGACAACTTTAAGGAAAAACTAGAAACATTTTGTACTGTGTATCACTACAGTTGTGTGTTCTAACATTTTCGTGCTTCATAGAAATATTTTTAATTTTATTTCCATTGAACTCCTTAAATTTTTGGGCCATACTGATACTATTCAAAACTTCTCTTAAAAAGAAATCACTGTGATCAACCTGCCATCTATTAACGAAACTAGTAAATTTGATTCGGATTCATTCGTATTCGTATTTGAAAATCTAGCGCGGAAATAGCTAATTATACCCATCCATTGCGCTTTCGTTTTATTAATTGCTATTTTATAATAATACAGTTTTGCAGTCTAACAGTCTTAATAATTGAAGTTTTAAGGTTAGTTATTTATTGGTTGCTATGGTTTCTGTCCGCCATAGCTGTCAGGCTCTCTTGTCACTGTCGCATTTGATGTTGTTATCACAGTTAATTTTGAATTTTCATTATGTAAAGCTGTTATACACGTTCAACAGTTCAGAATAATAATTATTTGATTTATAAATAATGTAAATTTCTCTCTTATACTGGTAGAGGGAAATAAGAAAGCTCGTGTACATGGAATGCATCATATTTAGGGATTCTACCGTACTAGTTGAGTCATAAAATACGAAAAATTATTTTTTTTAAAAAAAAATATGCAAGAATAGGAGTTTCAGAATAGATGTATTTAGTTGTAGTGGAAAGCGTACTAAAAGTCCTCACAAATCAATGCTACGGTTATCATATTGGAAAATGTCCGCCAACTATATAAGTTAAAATGAATGTTTGTGTTTTTGTCTGTTACTTATCCTACATATCTACACTCTCGATTGATTTAACTAAAATTTGTATACATGTGCATTAAGTATTAAGAGTCGTAGAGGTAGTCCGGATCGGGTATTGAACCGTAGTTATCACTATTGCCAACCTATTTTAAAAATATAATTTTTCACATACATACAATGTTTAAAAATATATATCCGTTCAACATATCCGCACCAAACTTGGAATAAATAATATTTGTCACAACAAAAGTGTCACATTCTTTACACAGAACAAGTGTCAGTATTGCCAATCTATTTTAAATCAATTCCTTAAAATGGCTCCCATATAGCTGGAGGTATCCGTACCAAAATTTCCTTGAATATTATGTGACCCTATGGAAGATATACTGTGCAAGAAACCACCTTGCAAAGGTCCTACGTACCAGCTCTTTGCCAATCTATTTAAATCCCCATTTATATTTAATTTTAGTTGAACACCAAACGGTAAGTAGTGTTGACTTCTTTTACGTGTCGATATGTATGTATATTGCTACAATTTCAAAAATTTGCTTTCGAGGGAAACACATTTATACAGTAATACTGACCTCAAATAGGTTGTGCAGACACTATATGTACCACAATCACCCATCTATAGCGCGGGTGGAGCACGCAGGTTAACGTTAGTAATATATATATATATATATATATTAAACTGTTATAAACATCTCTTTGTGTATTATTTTCAGTATTTATTTCCAGTAGAAAGTACTAATAATCTTTTCTTTTCATCAACACCAAAGAAAATAATATTTACAAAATCAACAGTCTAGAGTGTTCTATGCAATCTGCATCTGAATATACAATATTTTACGGTTTTGAGGGAATATCGTCTCTAAATGAAACGTTTCGCTGAATCTAAAAGAAAAATATAACCCTTTGTGACTTTTGCGCAATGTATCGAAATGTTTCTTATGTCAAATTTATGAACAAAACAATTAATAAGAATTTAACATATACAGTGTGAACGCACCATTTTAAGCAAAAAGACTTTTCGAGGCTTGTTTGCAACTGAAAAAAAATCAAATTTGAAATAATTATGGATCCTTTGTCATCGAGCTCTACGTGAACGATACTGGAGTGACTACTTAGTGTTGAAAGGTAGACACCAGAGAAAATATTTAAACTCGTTTGTCCACTTCCAGTCTAATCCAATGTGGACCAAATTTTCAGTTCTAACTCAGTTTTATACGCTTGATATCACTGTGTGGCCCGTTTTTTTATTCAAGTCTTAATTCCTGAGTTATTCATGTAAGAGTATACCGCACTCTGCATACAATAGAAAATACTGAATATAATATTTACGTTTTTTTTTTCAAGAATTAAGACATAAATAAAAAAAACGGTCCACACAGCGATATCAAGCGTAGAAAACTGAGTTGGAATCGAAAATTTGGTCCATATTGGTTTAGACTGGAAGTGGACAAACGAAATTAAGTTTCCTCTCCGCTCCCTAGCTCCACACATTCATGAAATTTTCAATGGCTGCAGTCAGTCCAGTATCGTATTAATGGAGGTCGATGTTCTTTGTCAATGAAACTAGGATCTAGGAATGGTAATTGAATGTTGTATATTTAAGTTTCTTTAGGTAAACTTAACGATACTTATCTGTGATACTCATGGATTATAAATACTGCATAATTATTTGTGGTACTAAATATGGTAGATTTTTGTAGTGGTGTAACATCGGTTACTATGATAATCAAGAACTGCGAATGCACGATGATTTTATAGATTTAACTATAACTTGATATATCTAATGATCTCTGTACATGGAATATATTTTAGCATGAAGTTACCAGCTGGAAATAATTATATTTTGTATGTGCACTGTAAAATATGTTTGTGCAGCCATGATGGTTAAAGACAAAGCCAAGATGAGTGCTGAAACATTATGGATAGCAAATTTATTTATAGTACATCCTAAACCATGTTTAAAGAAGTTACAAATTAATAATGAGGGAATCATGGGTGAATTAGATTCAGGAGCATGTATCAACGTAATTTCAGAAATATTTTACAGAAGAGAGTCTAATGATAATACAATACAAAGAACTAATCGGCAATTATGCACTGCCGATGGAGATTATTTAAAAGTGTTGGGTGTAGTAGATATAAATGTACAATTAGAGAACAGAAATCAAACGTTACATTTTTGTGGTATCGGATAATATCTAATACGTAATGATGGGAAGAACTTGTCTTGATGCTTTATGGCCAACTTGGAGAAATATGTTTCAGTATGCAGCTGATAAGGAAATAAGTATTAAGTTATTTCAGAGTAGCGAGACAGTACAAACGTTTAAAGGGGAATTAATTTCAAAGTATAAAGATGTCTTCAACAATAACGTTGATACTCCAATAGTTAAGTATGAAGTACAAGTCAAATTGGTATCTAATGTCACACCAAGTTTTAGAAAAGCCTATAGAATGCCATGCAGTTTAGAGGACAAAGTCAAAGCATCATTAGACAAATTACAACATAACATTATACAGCCAATATCATATTCTAATTACCCATGGTAATTGTGCCAAAAAATCTAGTGAGATTCGCATCTGTGCGGATTATAAAGTTACAGTAAATAAATGGTTAGATAAAATGTTTTACCCACTACCACTTATGGTGGATATTTTGAATAAATTACAAGGTACTTACGTTCTACTTCATTTGCATCAGGTATACCAACAATTACTAGTAACTGAGGAATCGCAAAAATTATCCTCAATCATTACACCGTACGGATTATTCCAAATGAAGCGGCTCTCTTTCGGATTGTCGAGTTCACCATTTATTTTTCAACAGTATATGCATAGTATTTTGGGAGAATTTCATTTTGTACAGGCATATATAGATGACGTCATTATTCGAGGTCATGGTATTATGATTGTTTCAAAAGTACATGTCTAGTACATAACAAATTTAGAAATCTAAATATGAAGGTTAACATAGACAAGTGTCAGTTCTTTTTGAAACAGATAGAATATTTAGGTCATTCTATATCTGCAGAAGCTCACAGTCCATTAGTAAAACATAATGTGGCGGTACAAAATTTTCTAAAACCAGAACATATAGATCTTTCATGTTGTAACTGGTACTCGTGCACCAAATTTTAATCTGCCAATAAGGAGACAAAGGCGGATCACTCGCACAGAAATTAAGTAGTCCATCTCGATAGAATGTGCTGATAAGTATGGTGAAACAGTTAGACGTCATGTACTTCCAGTTGACTATTTTGTAGAGAAAGCTCCACATCATGCTAATTGTTATGCCGATTATGTATGGATGACACAACATTAGTATGGCGAGCGTGTGATAACCATGGTTCAATCATGAAGTGACTGTTCGAATATATCAAAGTTCGAGATAAATATCAATGCACGCTTCCTGAACTGAAAAAGATCGTTAAACAGCTTCCTGGTGGCTGAAAGTGTACGATTCCTGACTACATCATGAAAGACAGAATAAAGAAATAGTTCCAAAGGAACACATTACTAACAGAGGCTTGTGAATGCTGACCCGGTCATTATGAGTTACCTTGAAATCGCATAAAACATATTGAGCGAGCAAGGATACATTGATACCAAGAAACAGACTGAGGTCGGAAGATGCAGAATCGCCGAAATGGTGGTCGAAATAGTGTACAAGAATATTCGATCTAAAACTTATGATCCATCACACTGCCCATCGCTGGATGATATGAAAAGTGTTGGACATGATGTAGTGCCATATACTTTGCAGTGGTTTCTGCAGATCTTCATAAGAAGAAGTAAAAGTTAACAGCGGACAAATAACTTTAAGGTAGTTACATCCTTAAGTCATTCCGTAATATCATAATCTCGCCGGAGATCCTTTTCTGTCATCTCTTCACCCAGCCTTCATCATCATTCTATGGCTTTCTGTGCTACGGATAGCCGGAGCTACAGAGCGGTGGTTTCGCGATATTTCTTTGCCGACTTAAACATTAGAAAATTAGATGACCATGGAACAGTGCACATACTTGGGTGTATCATGTGCAAAACTATGGTAATTCAGTTATCAGGACGTACGTCTTCTTCGTGAGAGAAGTAACACTTCGTGAGAGAAGAAACTCCCCCTCATCAGTGATCAATTTACCAATAGGTCAGTATAAAGAGTCATTACCAATAGGTCTGAAGAGTGTGCAGGTGAAACTCACATACATTTTCATTGCATGGTTAAGTGCTTATTTTACGAAACGAAAATTCGTTTCTGGAATGGATACATGATGGGAGCCAGAGAATATTAAACTTTAGAAATTACAGTATATCCCTGCAAAGCTACCAAGCTCTTATTGTCAGGTTTGGAGGATCTCACGTCTTGACGAGTTTCTTTCTGAATTTATTTCTTTCCTTTAGCGACGAGTAGGGCACAGATTCTCCTATGTATTAACATATCGTTTCTAACGCCTAGCAAACTTATGAGAAATACATATGCACCGATCATGTGTTTTTGGAACCCCCTGGCAGATTATTTTGCACATAAAATCAAATTTTTCAACGATAAAGCGTGTTTAATTTCGTATTTTCCCTTTTGAAATAACATAAAGAGCATAGATTATTTATTTGGAATTTCCCGCCGATTTACCTTTTTCACAACATAGCTGCAGAAGTACCCCTACTCCCATGCCCGTCATCAGGGTTAAGTGCAGCTGAATATTTTGTTGATATTTTGTTTTTAGTGTTATAGAGCAGCAGAGGATGAATCGCAATTTTGCGGGATTTGATTTCCAACATTGGTTTGAAATCAGACTTGCTGAACATAAAATCAAATTTTACATTTCTGGAAAAGGGAGTCGATACAACCGATGCCTGGGCTGTCATTCTGTTGCACCAAATCGTTAACGCCCTCTAGCGCCCTCTGTCAAAAAAAAATCCCGTTCGAACCGAAACACTTCCCTTGTCAGTAAGGTAGACGGAAAGAAGACCGACGCAATTATAATAAAAGCTCGGTTCTTATTTGATTTCCAAACTATGCGTACTGTTTCTACTGCTTTGAATGGTGATACATGTACATCATTTCCTAGATATTTACAGGAAAACAACTGGCTTCCTTTAAAACTGTGATGTGAAACGCACCTTCTTATGTTACAAAGATTTGTTCCGGAACAACCATCACTCTTCTACAACTGACAACCTGACAATGATGTTCATCACGCACTGCTATACAAGATTATCAACGTAAAAAGTTTTTCTTGCCCGTTTGAAATTAAGTACGTGTTATTTTTGCTTTATAAGTACACATTTTTACTATTTTAGCGCATAAATACATAAATTTTTACGTTTTCATCACATAAAAATCTGTGCCGTAGTGATGAGTTTCTTGTGGGTTGTAGGAATCATTACGAGCAAGAGTGGAATTGAAAAACTATAGAAATGTATTTATATACCAAATTCCACAATTGAAGTCAGACCACGCATTCTTCCGATCCCTGATATGAGAGCTCTTTTGATAACAGCCGTAAAGATTATTTAAATTCTTGCTTGGCGCATATCCAACACTAAATTGTGATGTATTACAAGTAATAGTTGGCAACAGTGAGAGATTAATAAGGAATGAGATAACGCCAGCTTACATAATGTAACAGCGGCTAATGAAATATTTTGAATGTATTCGTCTTGTTCAGTATAACGAATGCACTGCATACGACTTTTGCAGTTGAAATCGTAAAGTACAATATACTTAGATGCCGATTGCACAAAAAACCGCTACGTTTGCTGATATCTTTATAACAGCCACCATTTTCGTTTAAAATTTAACTTTCTTTGATGTTGATGAGAAGAAATTGTTTTGTTAGAGCTAACGTATAGTGGTTACACATACAAATGAACGAAAAGGTACCATAGGAACCTTGGAATTTCGGATGAATTTTAGTATGATTTTCAGTGCAGCTAAATGCATCTATGGACAAATATCCGTGCTTATGAAAACCACATCTACACGCTACTACTTGTAACCTGCGTGCTGCACCCTCGCTATAGGTGGATGATTGTGGTGCATATAAGGCTTACACGGTCTTCTTGAGGTCAGCATTACTGTATAAATGTGTTTCCTCCGAAGGTTTGAAAATGTAGCAATGTACATAGCTATCGGCACGTAAAAGAAGTCAACACTGCTTACTGTTTGCTGTCCAAATGAAATCAAATATAAACGGGGACAATTATTATTAGAGGATATTTAAAATAGGTGGCAACACTGACAACTTGGATCTTTGCAGAGGAGGTAACTTTCATGGTACTTCTTTTGTGGTGTGAAATAATCACGTCAAAGCAAACTTTGATACGGATCATTTCAAGTGTATGGGAGCCATTTGAAAGGAACTATTTGAAATAGGTTGGCAACACTGACGATCTGACACAAATCTTGCTTGATTAGTATCTTCGCTTGTTAAGGTTTAAGATATAATTCGGTTTGATACCTGTTGTTAGGAATCTTCCATAACGAGACCGCCATCTTAACTATACGACGATACATGTATAAAAAGACCCTTCGTTCCCGACTAGTGCTAAAATCTTAGAATGCTTTTTCGCTCGACTTGGCAACTGCTTTCTAACTTAAAACATTTATGTCCAGCATTCACTCTCCTCCTTTTCTCTTAAAAAAAAAAACAACAACTACAGAACTATTTTTACATGAACGTGTTATAAACCTTATAAGTTATCAGTTCTAACAGGATATGTGTACTTACAAAAATAATATCTCTGTACACGTAACTAAGAAAACAATGCTCGAAGTAGAAAAAAAATGACAAAGTTCAAGGACGTTGGTCCTCATAATATAACAATTTTACTCTTCTACTGAAACGTCCGTAATCCTTAAACTGTTCCTCGCTTAAATTCTCATAACATATACGGGGGAATCGTAACTGTTCTGCTACATGAATCGGAAAATAATTTCTCCCAATACACGTTCTGTTCTTACAGATTAAATGTTAAATTCAGAGCCTCCTGCACGAGACCTTGTTTAACAAGCAATTCTAAGTTTTCCACTTGTTCGTAGAAAGAAAGATGCCTTCAATAATTTATGTGAAAGTCCTTGTTCATTGATCCATGCAATAATGTTTAATTTGTCATTCTTATCGTGATTATTTACATCTTTTCCAATATGTCCTTCTTCCATCTTCATTTTGGTGTTTATTTTAGAATCAATAACCTTTTTCTTTTTGTTTTTCCTTGCTAATCAGAATGTTCGATTCCTCAATGTGTTTTTCGTTCACTATCACGTTGTCACCGGTTACTTTGTTTGTTACTTGACCTTGAATGGTTTTCTTTTTAGCGGATGATTCTAAAACTCTTATTTGTTCCAGCATTTTGTCTAATTTTGATTGTATCTGATCTAATAATTCGTTGTTGGTTACTGTAAACTGTCTTAGTTCCATATTGATTTGTTTATCAGATTGTATGTTCAATAAAGACTTTGTTTCTAGTAATTCTGATGTACCATGACTCATTACATAGTCTTTCGTCCAAACAGGTTTATGAACAGTACTTGCAGATCTACTCATTATCTCGTCTGGTCTTTGTGGTAATGACTTGTCTGGGTTAGTGTTTTTACATTGTTCTCCTAGTGTTGTTCTTGACGGTTCCGGTAAAGCGTTTTTGTTAATATAAATTTGGTGTCTGTGATATTTTCTTTGTCATCCATTTAGTTCCACTAGAAACGTGTTCGCTCCTATCTGCTTGATAAGTCTACCTACCTTTCAGAAATTTAGGTAACTTGTCTGTATGATTTAATACCCAGACTGTGGGTATTCCACTTGGCAAAACCGTGACTCGAAATGTAGTAGTTCTTTTGTTCGTTGGCAAAGTCATAACATTATATTTAGATCTTCGTGTGTCGCTCAATAACAATGACATAGGTGATTTTTCCGGACGCTGCTGAAGTCATATGCATGAGTGAATATAGAATCTCAGTTAATCAAATTTTCACTAATCTATCATCTGCTTTATTTCCATTCTCTACCCATTTACGATTCAACTCTGCCTTGATCGTTTGCACAGATTTCTCTGCAAACCCATTACTGGGTGTGTGATAAGGCGGGGAGTTAACTAAACTTATGCCACGATTCGTACAGAAGTTTATAAATTATTCAGATTTAAAAGATGTCCTGTTATCTGAAACTAAGGTCTCAGAAGATCTGCTACCTTTACTTCCTTGCACTATTGGAAGTCAATGTCGTATTCTGCTACTTACAAGCACCATCGTTGTAAGCGAGGTAAGGCAAACATCGGGATCATTCTATAATTTTAGCAGTTATAGAATCTGTGTATAACGTACATCTTTTTCCATAAATGTATTTGTGAAACCGTTTGAGTGCTAAAATTATAGACAATCCCTCACGTTCGTATTGACAGTAATTACGTTCTGCTATGGAGAGTGTGGCTGATGCACAGGTTACTGTTAATATCCTATCTTGCACCTTATTAAAAAGCACTGCTCCAACTCCCTCTATACTTGCATCTGTCATAATCACGATCTCCTTTTCCTCCTGAAATGGATGTAAAATTAGTGCATTTTTGATCGCCGTTTCAATATCGAGGAATTCCGTGTTATGTTTATCCGTCCAAATACCACACACCAATGAATAACTTACTTGGTTTGCAGATTTTTATTTTACCGTTCAGTCCCCCTACAATTCTTGTTCTGCGTCACCCCCACTATTCAAAATTTCAAAGAACTTCCTTTGATGGCTAATAGATAGCAGATATATGCTTAAACATCAAAGCGTGGTCCTCCTATCACACTAGCGTGAAAAGGGTATAAAGATTTCAACACAAAATAAAAAAATAATAATCAAATCTTACTTACACATATCTAATCTTTAGAAAAACAGATATTTTCTGATTCTAGTTTCCTTCGCACATGCTTCCTTATTCGAAACATTTAACTGTAGAAGTTAACCTTAAGCGCCAAACAAATTATCCACCTTCCTACATTTTTTTTTCAATTCAGCTACAGACCAAATGCTTTCTATGTTTCTGTCGAGGCGAGGACAAACATAATGATTTGTTTGCGTTCAGTCACCCTCCGTTCACAGTCTCTCACGCCTTCTCTAGTCCTCTTTTCGTGCTTTCACTAAAATTAAAAGACATGTATCTAAATGTTGAAGTTTAGAAAAGTAATTGTTACATTTTGTTCTTAATGTTTTTAATCATCAAATATTCTGTCTATATAATCAGAAACACCCGGCGCTTACAAAAAAGATCATTGGGTTATCTCCTCGGTAAACTCAGTAATATTGGAAGTAAGTATGAGCTTGATGACTATATACGCTACATATTACTTTAGTCACAGACGTTACTGCTTCACATGACTGTATGCGCTACACAGGACCTTAGTAATTCACGCTACAGCTACAGACAGCTGTGTCCGGTACACCTGATTTTAGTCAGCCATGCCGTATCATTAAATTTGGCTGTCCATTGCGATGCTCTATACCAGAAAGAAAATATGATAAAGAAGAAATTCTAAAAATAACACACACATAACATGTAAACAATCAACCAGATTTCTACAGAATGACTTCTACAGTTTCTTAATATTTTGGCCGGTGTGTATACGTTGTCTTGTAGCCACTAATCTAGAGGATGGGATTTACTCCGAAACGTCATTTAATGTAACAGGTGGTTGGCCGTAACAAACTAGAAAGTGGAGATAAATGTCGCTTCATCATACATATGTCCTATCAAACACATATGGATTCATATCGTATTGGAGAAACAATTTGCTATTTACAATAGCAATACCAAACAGAATAACATCAACAGGATCAACAATGGCCTCCTTCCCGTCCAGCCAGCTGTGATGGATTAGTTTCGAAATAACTGACTGCCTCGTCCGTAATTCTCCATCTCTCCCTCTCTCTCTCTCTCTCTCTGACAATGTGGTATTTCAATACCAGACTTGTCAATCAAAAGTGACATTGGTAAACACTTTGCAACATCATGTAGTACCACAGTAACACCCTGAAGAGCTTTCTGTTCGTAAATTTCTGTCATAGCAGTACGTAATTATTCTAAACTAATTATGGTAGTGAGACGGATTTGTCCATGTTTCCGTCACTTGTGTGGGTCATCTACTCGTAAATTGCTCTTTCATATCGGTCGCGATAGTCAATAACTCATACGTGTTGTATTTTCTCATATCTGTAAGATTGAACCCATTAACTAAATGTATATTATTTACTTGATATGTATTAAAGGTTTGAATGGTGAATAAGAGTCATTTCATTCCAGAAGAAATAAAATCTGTTCTATAATTCAATTTTCGGAATTCATATTACCAGGTATCTTTGGTCTTATAAAGCAAAAGTTGAATTATTCGTGGCATTTAAGCGTTTATAGCTCAGGCCAGAATAGGATTGGAGAAAGGATGCAAGAGGGAGTCTTAGTTGAAGGTACCATCCCGATATTTGCCTCGAGTGATTGAGGAAAGATCCTTGGAACCAAGTCAGGATGTACGGCCCCTTATATCGAACCCAGAACCTCCTGAGTGCGATGATGTTTCATACTATATGATATCAAGAAATTAAGTCAGACGCTGATTTCTATCTTTAATATATTGTAGCATCTCTCGATCACGATCTACGTCACTTTTTTGGTTTGAACCCCCCAAAAGAGAGGTTAGTTTGGGAAAATTATTTTCTGAGTGTCAAAAGTGGGTTTTGTGACCAATTGTAGAAAATTTCATGGAAATATCTTTAAAATTTTCACTTTTACCAGTCTGTCTCTCAATGACACGAATAAATAAACAGTCTATATACTAAAACCGTGGTATTTAGGACAAGGGTGGGTACCTACTTTTGAATGAAAGTAACTTCAAAAAGTTTATCACAAAAATTGAAACAGACATTTTGAAACTGGTTAAATCAAAATAGGTTCAGGTTTCGCGCTAGCCTAGTAAACTTGTGCAATCTTTCATAACGTTTTAAATCTTTTCGTCCTTTTTTATTTTGTGTCATATTTGCTTTTCATTTGAAAATATGATAGTTGATCTACTGTATTTGGTAATAAATATCCTAATTATGCTATCGAAAAACTATTCAACAAACTACATTATCTTTAGTAATTATAAAAACAAGTAACACAAAATACCTTCTTTGAAATTTATTGATTTTAGCCTACAAAATTCTAGTTAAATTAATTTTTTCAACCCCTATCGCGACACCCTTGCACATAACCCACGGCCCCCTTGGGGGTTGAGAAACCCTGCTCTAAAGTATCACTGCTATTTGCGCAGAGTTTGCAGTACGCTTCGGTTCCTGAAATTAAATTCTCGCTTTTACACTGCTCTCTTTCATACAAATAAACCTTCTCGCTTCAGAATACGTCACAAGTGTTCACGAAACGTACATCTCTTATTGCGATGACTACGCTTCCCCGACAAGAGCTACATCACTTATTGCAAAACGTGTGAACGGTTACAATACTTTTTTTTCATGTTTTTTTACTTTTTACTACGAATTGTTTAAGAAAAGTATGTCTTTAAATTTTTTTTTTAAATATATAATTTTGTTTCGAGTTATTTCGGTGTTCGATTCTTTTTCTCAAGCTAATGTTTTTTTATCCTAAATCCTAAAGTGTTCTGCAACCAGTCGAAACTCAAGATCTTTGCAGGCCAGTATTTATTTTGCCTGAATCCCGAAGACAAAAACTGAGTTGATCTCACTACTTACGTCACATTTTAATCATTTTGTAATTATCAATTAGGATTCGGAATTCTTACTCAAAATATTTCCAATTTCTATAAAAAAAAAAAAAGAGAAAATGTTAACTCTTATTAAACTTGCATACACAGCTACGTTAAGATGCTGATGCAGTGATGTGTCAGTTGTTGAACATCACTACTTCCATCTGTTGGCTGTTGAGGAGCACCAAGCCGCTAGCTTTAGAGCAACTCATAGAGGTCTCTATGATAGTGTCTCTATATATCAAATTGTATTTTAGTTTTTTTATTCATTATTATTTTCTTCTTTGGGATTTATTCATTGTAATTAAATCTAGGTTATTGAATAATGGTCAATGCATGGCCGGGTCTCCCCTACGTCACCCCCTGTAGTAACGAGAGTGTTCATTTTGATATGTTTAGTACGTAAGTGTTTATGTTTATTTTTAGTAATAATATTTTCTTTATTATTTTAAGGAATTTATTTTGATTGTTTTGTGTTTCGCTATTTTTGGGACTCTGGATTTCCGCTCTACATCCCGATATTCACGCGATATTTCGTTCTTTTCGTCTCGTGTGAGTTTGGTTCGAGACTGCGTTTCCCGTGCTTTGTGCGCGTGACGTCATGTGTGGTTGTACCCAATCTGAAAATGGCGAGGTAGTGTCGCCTATTTGTGTCCTGCACCGTTTATCGTCGAAATTTTTAAAATTACATATCCAAAGAAACTGATAAGATGTCTTCGAGCTCTGGTGAGTCCTTTCCAACTTATTTATTATAAAAGGAGATGGAATAAATTCGCATATTAGACAAAATTCAATGATCAGTGAACTGTCGCTGCATGCCTCAAGTGGCAGAGGGTAGCCATCTTGTAAAATTTTATTAACTCAATTTGGATTTTGGATTTTTAGTGTCAATTCCAAGTGAAACAATTTGACTTTACTTCGGTTTGAACTTCTAACTCTTCACAACATATTTTTTTTTATCTGGAGGAAGAACTTTCACCATGCTTGCTGAAATTTTCTCTACCTTTTCCTCCTCTGTTAGTTTATGAACACGAGCATTCTGGGCGAAATTTGGGTTTGGCAATATTGAAATTTTGAATATTAATTTTATAGTTAAACACTTGAATTTTTAATTCGTCATGTTCTCAGAAGTGAATTCAGCCATTATTGAAACAAATATTATGGAACTTAGGCAGTCAATAATGCGAAAATATTGTAAAGGTAAAAATTTCGGCGGATACATGTGTACTTCTTAAATGTAAAAATCTCGATCCTTCATCCCCTCTCAACCTATTCTCTGGAATTTTGTTTGATTCAAAAATTGAAGGGGTGAAGGAATCGACAGTCAATACTTGTGTGTGTGTTTATGTGTTCGCTAAGGTACAGGCCGGTAGAGCCTTGCATAGTTACTTTGGACTGAGTAAAATTTTTAATAACTAATTTCTATTTTCGGGCCCAATATTCGGTTCTAAATTCTCAACTTGAACTATACATATTACATGTTACGTGCTTTGCACTGTGTTTGAGGGTACCAATGATCCTACGTATGAAATTTTCTTTTGGCATTTTTTAAAACCCAAAATCCTGTACAAGTGAAAAATAGGGACATTTTGTATGTACAGATCGCACCCTTGTAATCTGTGTGATATTATTCATACATTTCATACTATAATAACTAACTTCACTCTGGTTATGAAAGACTAAATTTTCTCCTCTAAATTTTAATGTGATAAACTTTAATTAATTAAACTATGGATACATAGTAATATAGTTGGCACACTGTCATAATGTTCAATACTATTTGAGGAAACAGCTGTTCGCTGTATGTGAAGAAGTGTCAACAGATTTGTTAATGTTATCTTCAGTTAATGTAATTTTTGACAGGAAAGTTTATAATAAAACAATAATAGTTAAATCCTGAAACCTGTTTAATTTCTTGAAAATAACAATTGGGCTATAGAAATTATAATGTTATTTAAGTTGGTTGAAATTCTTGCGTAATAGTAAAGCTATTACATGCTAATTAATTGCGTATTGCAATCCAACGTAAATCTCTTCCTAGTACAGTAGTGTGATCTAACCAAGATGAGATTTTTGCTTGAAAGGACAGTGAGTTTTATTTGCACTTTTTTTTCCATCGACCAATATTACATACAGTGGTATGGATGTAAATTGTTCCTTGTACGTAACTTAATTAGGTTAGGCTCGATGGTGATTATTTTTCTGTGCGTTTTTTTCTCTTCTATTTTGTGCAACTATGCAATTACACTCATCTATTTATTTATTTAATGGAAGCCCACCTATGTAGAATGGATTTGGTATGTTAAGCGAAAATCTCATTTTGACGGTCCTTGGCTTCGGTACTGGAAGACTGCAGTTCTTTTTGAGTATTTATACGAAATGAACCCAATAATAGTATGCATCAGCTACCTTTGGTCATTGGCATGGTGCTTTCTAGAATGCTGGCCCATTTGCTTAGTTCGGGTTCATTATGAGGAAGTGTTTACGTTTAGTGTCACCTGTTTTTCTTCGTTGTTTGGGATCCTGTGATTGCATGTGTGTGTACCTAGCCGTCGGTTTAGAGTTCAGCTCTTCGATTCTTTTGGTGCTATGAAATATTCCATTCCTGAACCTAGTGGTTAAGTTCCCTGGGAGGTAGCCACCTACAGCTTTATAAGAGCCTTGTTCCTCCTGTCACCCCAATGAGTGTGCATATGTGCGACTTCGTTAATATTTAATCATGTTGATATTCCAGTCTAGTGATTTTCTGTGTAACCGCTTCGAGGTTTAGTGAATATAAATATATTAATTTAGCAAGGTCAGGTGATTTGCTGTAAGACTTTGAGACAGGAGCAGAGTACTCCTGTATTTGCAGAGTGCTGGTTATGGCATTACTTGAAGTCAGTGGGGATATAGGCGGGGACACTGTTTGTGGGAGGTGTAGATGGCTGGACACCAGTGAACCTTTCTGCGTTGAGGTACAGGTATGGGAGGGAGGTAGGATGAGTGATGATGTATTTAAGTGGCTTACGCCCGCTCGCTGGGGGTGCCCTGTGGTAACCTGATGCCTTATCTTACCCCTGCCACAGGGGTTGTGGAAGTATATCTATGTTTTGATTAAGCCTCGTTCCATTTTGGGCGAATCTTCCACGTATAGCGTGATCCGGATTTCTGATCTGAATATTTTTATAGGCAAGATAGCTAAATCTGGCAATGGTCAATCTGGCACGCTACAATTTCCACTAGTGTTTTTAGGTAGATTTGATTCGACAACATTGTATTGAGTCGTTTTTATTTCTGTAACCGCGAACTATAAACAGTTCCATGGATACCTATTCGTAAAATGAATTGAAGTTGCAGATTTAAACAAAAAGTACAATTTCTGGTGTATAATTTACCCACTCAAAGTTAATTGAGATATGCTATGTCATCTAAGGAATATAGAATTCAAATTAAGAAAACAATACAGTTTTTACTTACCTAGGTTCCAGGGAAGTAATGCATTGTAAAATTGTACCTATCAATGTTTAAGAGTTATCAAGGATGTCGTATGATGATTTATGAAAAGTTTACTATTGAAGAGGTACTGAATTTAATAATACTATCAAGATGTCAAACGCTCTGAGTATTCCTGCAAATAATGTTTACTTCCTTGGTCTAGATGGCAGTATATACGTTTACGTACTATTAGTTCTCAAGTTGGTTTTGCACTATTGGAATAAAGTGGCAATCTCATTTATGGTTGTCTGATTAAATAAATCCATAACTTTTCCAAATATAATGCTATGCTAGTGGTGCAGGATTTGTATCTTACGGGCAGACTTTACCTACTCTCATCTACGGTTGGTTAAGAATAGTATTTTTTCTACAAGTGCATTTAAGTTGCAAATCCTTTGATCCTTTCCTAATACGAAAGATGGGAGGCAACAAAAAGAGCAGTACTAACAAGAGAATGAGCACGTCACCAAAAGAACAAAGACAAAATAGCAAAGTAAGAAACAACAAACCGGAAACACCTAAATCAAAGTTAAAAAATGGTAAAGCTAACAACAAAGATACAAAGAAAGAGAACAAAAACCAAACAAAAAACATAAACTCTAATCCTAATGAAGAAATTAACTTCAAAGATTTTAGCGGGGGAGAATTTATGAACCTTGACACGGTGATTGAGGAATCCTCATGTTCAGAAGACTATTGTGTTTCTCCAAGATCTGTTATATCGAAAGATGATACTGTAGATTACAGCGAACCGGTCTCTCCCATTAGTCAGGATCCTTCTTCCCGCTCTCCCACTCCATCTCCACTAAACCTGTCGATGGTTGAAAATACTGTCATAAGACCAAATCAAATGAAAGAATTACCCAACAATCTAAAAGAAATGGTAGAAAATATATCGCAAAACAGAGTGGGTGATTTAGCAGAGATTCCGAACTTAAATGACACAAACGGTGCACAAACGGATTCAGAAACTAATGAGAATGAGGAGTTTTCAAACAAAAAGATAGATTCACCCGTAAATACAAAAGACAACACAGCATCAGAAAGTACAGATGAACCCAACATTATCAATGCAAATAACACTTCGAATCACACTTCTCAAAACAACACTACAAATTCAAACAGTCAATCTACAATAAATGGTAACGAACTAATCAATTATTCGGTACTGGTGAAGAATGTTAGAAATGACTTATTAAATCCTATCACTTTTGACAAAATCATTTGTAACAGACTTGCAAATATTAAGCTAGATATTCATCAAACACTTAGACAAAATGGATATAGATTGCAATTTAAAGATAAGGAAAATCAATCTAGATTTTTAACAGCTTTTAAGGAAGGAGATTTTGGCACAAGAACGGAATTTGTCATTATGGATGAACGTAGAAAAGTACCACAGAAACCTACATCTACCACCACTTTCACATGCGTCATTAGGGATATATCCACCGACATAGAAACAAAGGAATTAGTAGATACAATTAAGAAAAATTATCCACAAATAACAAACATTACTCGAATTATGAATGACAGAGGTCCGTTGCCTCTGGTTCGTGTATTCACCAAGGACCCCAATTTGGTTAGTGGGCTGATCACAAACGGAATTTACATTGGAAATTATAGATACAGGGTGGAGGAGTCGAGGAACACGGGAAGACCATTTCCTTGCCGTACGTGTTTCATGTACCACATTAACAGAACGTGCACAAGAAGGCCATTTTGTTACAAGTGTGGCAAAGAACATCCAAGTTATCAATGCAATCAAATTCCAAACAAAAATTTCTGCGCTACCTGTAAAAGAGTAGGACATCGCACTGCAGCTGCTTCATGTCCACTTCGGCCTACCCAAAGCTTCACATCGGTTCCGGATAGAATATTCAGATCAGCAAACCCACTGGGAAATCAAAAGAAATATTCGGAGACCTTAAAGGAAACGAACGTTATTACTCAAAACCATGAAGTTCCAAGTGAAGTGATTTCGGAGAAAACTCCTACCATTCAAGAAATAGAACAAATAGTCAATAAGGCCATAAATGAACAGATGGAAAAAATCTCAAAATGGATGCTTTCTGTTCTAACTTTGACTCTGTCTCTACCTGAAGAATCCAGAACAATTACTCAAATTAACTCAATTATAAAAGCACCAACCGAAGAATTTCTTCAAAGACACTTGAACATTATTCAATCGGTGGATGGGCATATTTTCATCGGAAACGAAGAGTTTGAAAAGAAACGGAAGACAAACGACAAAGACAACATACCGAAACAAAATTTAAACAATGATGGCTGTTAATAATTCCGAGAGTAATCCAAACTATATAAATGTTTGCTTCATGAATATAAATGGAATTCGGGAAAAGCTATATGAAATAAAACAATTGGCATTAGATGAAAATTTAGATATACTGGTCATAAATGAAACCAAGTTACAATTCAGCAAAAGAAGGACCCGATATACATTGCAACTTTGTATTCAAGTCCAACTACAGACATCACCAACAGCCTACCGTTCTTTGCATATCTAGAAAAATATAAAAATCTTATTCTGGCTGCAGACATAAATTGTCAGCATTCTATGATGGGAGACTTGAAAACCGATACCAATGGCGGGAGATTGTTTAGATTTTTATTGCTATCTCCACTCATTTTTATAAACGTTGGACCCACGAGATTCCTAAACGACACTGAAACTTCACCAGACAAAATCATTCTATCACCCTCAATGACAAATATTTTGGCGTCTAAAAAGGTTGAAAAGAGTTTACCATCGGACCACGGAGAGATTTATCTTCGCTTCTATTCTACAACTAAAAACGCAAATATAGAATATGCATATTATAATAACTATAACAAAACTAACTGGGATGAATTTAAACAAAATATAAAACAGAGATTATCAAGAATCAAACTTCCAATTACAAATATAGAGGAAATCGAAACAGTCAACAACACCTTGACAACTATACTTCAGGAGGCGATGACTGAGCTAGTACCTAAACAAAAATAATTCCATTTAAAGAGAGACTCCCAGAAGAAATTATTTCAAAAATTAGACAAAAGAGACATCTAACTAGACTCTTCCACAGGGCTCCAAACC
The DNA here is from genome assembly GCA_022664845.1 of Lepisma saccharinum. Classification (NCBI taxonomy): domain Eukaryota; kingdom Metazoa; phylum Arthropoda; class Insecta; order Zygentoma; family Lepismatidae; genus Lepisma; species Lepisma saccharinum. The sequence goes on from JAGDQP010004453.1 coordinate 50,183, forward strand.
AATTTATTAAAAATCAAATAAATAACCTTCAAAAAGAAATCAAGTACTCTATTGCACAATTCAGGGACAAGAAAAAAGATCTTTTCATTACAAAGCTTACCGAAAATTACAAAGAAAATCCCAAGAAATTTTGGAAAACACTCTCTAGGCAAAAAGGCAAAGGATACGGACACTCTCTCCCTTCTTCTTTGGACGGAAAACCAATTTCCAATAATAAAGATTTTACAGACATTTTTTATGCTAAATTCAGAGATAAGATGGAAACTGATCCCCCTCATTATAATAAAAAATTTCAAAAAGAAATCTCTGATATCGCTAGCAGAATTAGATCCATTATAGACCACTTTCAGGACATCACAGAGCTTGACAGACAGGACAATCACATCGGAGATGTAAATATATTGATACAGGATGTTACCAAGACAGAGATTCTCAAAATTATTAAAAGAAAGAAGAACACCTCACCTGGACCTGACGGAATCCCGTACATCGCCCTTCAACGGAGTCCACCTGAACTTCACATTATTCTGACCGCTCTATTCAATTCTTCACTCAAACTAGGCTACATCCCACCTTCCTGAAAGAAAGCATTCACCATATTCATACCAAAAAATGAAAAAAAAGATATCAAACAGCTAACTACAGACCTATTACACTAACCAATACCATTGCCAAAATTTGTGAAACAGTCCTTTCAAAAAGATTAAACAATTACTTAGAAGAAACAAACCTAATCTCTAAAGATCAAGCGGGATTTCGCCAAAATGTCTCAACCATTGACCAGCTAATGATTGTGACTGACATACAGATGGATATGAACAAGGGATGGATATCTGCCGCCGTGTTCATGGACCTGACATCGGTTTTTGACACGGTGTGGCATGACGGCCTACTGTATAAACTCCACTTACTCAATCTCCCTACATCCACCATTAGATGAATCTCACAATTTTTGACTAATAGAACCACAATGATAAGATCAGGCGAGGAATTCTCAAACAATATTTCAATTCGTAGAGGTGTACCACAAGGGGCGGCTTTGAGTCCAATATTGTACTCAATATACGTGAACGATACTCCGACCTCTCTAAACAATAACATCTGCAGTTTAGGACTATTTGCGGACGACACTGCATATTGGACTTCTGCGAGAACTTCGAAATCAGTAATTAAAAACTTACAGGGGCCGGCCAGGAAATTTCTTAAGTGGTGTAGGGACTGGAAATTGGAACTCAACGCCAATAAAACGCAATTTATAATTTTTTATCCGTCTGGGAAAGGAACGAGAAGAGACAAAAATAAATATATTACCATAAACAAATAAAAAATTAAACCAAATTCAACTGCCAAATATTTAGGTGTAACATTGGATCAGAGATTAAATTTCAGAAAACACATTTTAGATAGAAGGAAAAAAGGACTGCAAGCTTTTTCGGCTTTGAAATTCATTCTGTTGTCTCACACTTCATTTAGAGTCAAAACTAGAATATATCTATCTATTCTAAGACCGACTATAACATATGGGCATGAATTGTACAATTCAAATATAAATTTAGAATACTTTAAAAAAATTGAAAGATATTGGCTGAGAGTGTCGAGGAGGCTTTGGAAAACTGAGAAGGAAAAATTATACAGGGATATACATTTTCCATCAATCACAGAATACATGGACTTATGCAAAGAACGATATGCAAATGCAATCAAGAACAAGAAATTTGCCATCATTAACTTCCCGAAACAACTGAACGTGAAAATAATACGCCATCAAATCACTTTACAAGAACTAGCAAACTAAATAATTAATACACAGAGAACGAACTAGTTCAAATAATTAATTACCAGCTCATATTTACTAAGGGCACTTCAAATGCAAGAACTGGAAACCTAGTCGCATCATTTCTACAAAAATAGATACTTAAAATGACTTCATGTTTCATATCAACTTAATAAATATCCTTTTCCAAATCCTTAATAACCTATACTTATTTCACACTAGACAGACAGACAACCAAATTAAATTAATAATATTTTTTCTCAATACATTCTCAATTATATAATACCGGTATCCTGTGCAGTTTCTCATCTCGCTTGGCTTTCAATTAATTTAAATACAGTTTATTCAAATTTAAAAGCTAGCAGACAGTTTGTTTCCTGGATGTTTGCGTGGTGCGGGGGGTGTGGTCCTGGCGCGGAGTCTGATTCTACTTACATTCTAAATCAATCAAATATCATACCAATATCTCAGATATCTCTATGGACGAAAGTGGCCTAAAGGCCAGAAGTCCTGACCCGGTGTCCCTGCGGGCCTAAAGGTAATTTACATATTTTGTTTTTGTTGCAAATGCGAGATGTCTTTCAAATGCCATCATTTATTCAATTAAACAAAAAAGACTACTCACTGGACTACTTAAGAAAATGAAAAATGCCACCCCAGACCCTGATGGGATACCTTACATAGCTGTACAAAGAGGACCACCAGCACTTCACCACATTCTCTCTCAGTTATTCAATGCATCTCTAAAACTAGGCTTCATCCCACAGGACTGGGAAACAGTATTTACAATATTTATCCTAAAGCAAAATAAAAGCCGTTTTTCATCCGCTAATTACAGACCTATCACGCTCACGAACACTATTGCCAAGATATGCAAAACTGTGTTATCAAAACGACTTAACCTCTACTTGGAAGACGTCAACCTCATTACCAAAAACCTGGCCGGTTTTAGACCAAAAGTTTCCACACTGGATCAGCTAATGCGCATAGTCACAGATTCACAAATATCTCTGAATAAAGGTTGGAGAGCTGCTACCATTTTCATGGACCTCACCTCCGCCTTCGACACGGTTTGGCATGATGGTCTAATCTCTAAACTATACTTAACAAACTTACCAACTACAACAATAAGATGGATAACCAACTTTCTAACAAATAGAACAACTAAAGTTAAGTCTCGAGAGGAATTTTCTGATAATATCACAGTACGAAGAGGTGTTTTACAAGGGGCAGCTTTAAGTCCAATTTTGTACTCCATTTACATTAATGATACTCCAAAACCACAGCATGCTAGGACTCTTTACAGACAATACTGAATACTGGACATAAGCCAAAACTGTCTCAAAGGACATCAAGAATCTAAAAAACGTAGCTAAGAAATTCACTAACTAGTGTAAAACATGGAAACTCGAACTGAATGAAAACAAGACACAGTTTGTCATCTTCTATCCCACAGGTCGAGCCACAAGGAAAGACAAGGAAAATTCAATTTTCATCAATAAAACACGCATCAAACCATCCAGTACTGCTAAATTTCTTTATAACCTATGTATTCATCTAAAAATCAGATTATATCTGTCAATTTTAAGATTTACCATAACATATGGCCACGAGCTTTTTAATGCTAACGTTAACACAGAACCACTCGAAAAATACGAAAGGGACTGGATCAGATTCTTCAGAAGAATGTGAAAAGCTGACGAACAAAATTTATACAAAAACATGCCTATCACTGAATTGGATATATACCTTCAAGAGAGTAAGAACAAATATATTAAGTCTAAAAAAGACAAAAATGTACCCAACTTAATTTTTCCATGCATACAAACCACAGGATATTGCGACATGGTATCACACTTCAGGAATTATTACAAATATAACCATGGACAGTCACAGGAATCTACAATAATTACCTAAAGATCTAACATATCACGGATGCTACGAGCAAAACGCATCACATACATAATCGGCACTACTAAAGGAACCAGATTTAATCCATCCCAAAATCCTCAATACTCAATAGCCAACTCCAAAAGGCTTCCTGACATGACTATCTAATAATAGTAAATTATCACATTTAACTTTAAAAAAATCCTTTAGTGAGCACTCTATTGAAGAAAGTAATAGCTAGGACCTTAGTCTCGACTTGATGAAGCTGAGAAAAAAATATAGAAAACGTCAGTCAAGATTGGCGCCAGTAGGACTGAAACACACGTCGTTCACACAAAGCCGAACTGAATTCCACGACGTTAACCTTTGGACCACGGGAGCTTAGTAAAAAAATGTTTTCACTAAACCCATGAATAAAGAGTTAAGGGACAAAGAGGTGATGACAAAGAATGGAAAGCTTTCAATATTAGGACCTGAAGGAGAAGTAAACTAAAATGAAGCTTGTTGGAGAACTAATCATAACACCAACCATTCTGGAAGTATAGAGGAGCAGCAAAACATACTAGTTAGGATATCATTTAAGCAGAAATTGTACAGGGTGTTGCTTTTAGAGAAAGAGTTACAAATTCCAGGTTAGAAAGTTTTCATCAAAGTGAACAAAAGAAATGATACTAATCACTGATTCAGAAACACTATTTTGTTCAGGAAAATTGTCTTTGAATTTTCATTAAAACCGAATTTTTCGTTTATCTACAAATCTTTAATATTTACCAGATTGCTGACTTAGAACCAAAACCATCTAGTTTGCTAAAGTACAACAAACAAAGAAAGGGGATATTATAAATTTACAGTGACAGTCAAATTATTATAGCTGCAAGGACATTAACTTTCCTCAAGTGTTTAAGTTTAGACTAAATGTATTTCTTTTTAGGCTTTGGCAAATGGAAAGCTACTTAATACTATTGCTCAAAATAATAATAGAAAGAAAGCTAATTCATAGAAATGTAAGTAAAATTTATAGTAAAGGGTTTTGCGCGGGAAATGAACCTTTGCGGTTTCCTCCATCTACTAACACAAATATCTAGTCTACATAAATATAGAATCCCTAATTTCTGTGTCTGTCTGTCCATCCGGAAGCTTTTAAGGCATTTCCTCTTGGCCTAGAATGCTGACATGAAGATTCGTGGCCACGTGTGAAAAACCTAAACTTTGCAAATATCCCTTTATGTACTCCCTTTATGTACTTTATGTGAGCCATTTCTGGACAGAATGGTGATAGGGAATGAGAAGTGGGTCCTCTACCATAACATTACATACAAACGGTAGTGGGTATCTAAAGGGGGGGGGGAGGGCAGGAACTGTGTCAAAACAGGATCTCCACCCCTGTAAAGTGATGTTGAGTGTTTGGTGGGATATCCGTTAAACCTGCCTGAAAGGACCTGCCGCTTAGACAGCACGCTAAAATAATTGACGAGGAAAGTGGGAGATAGGTCACTTGCTGTACTTAGCACTTACTTTCAAAAGTGTCAGTATTTCAAACAACCCCTACATTTCTTGCATAGACTTTAGATTAGAGAACAGTGAATAACTGATATAGTTAACAAAAGTTTGCGGAAAGCTCTCCTTTTCCCACCCCCCGTTCTAAGACTAAAAGAATTACTAAATGTCCTGTAGTTAGGCACTGGTGAAATCCTGGACTCAATTACCGTACTTTAAAAACTCTTTAAACTTTTTGTATTACCAGAACAGGTAGAAAGATGATCAAACAGGTAATCCAATCGAATATAATATTTCGGTGGACAAAATAATGAGCAGTAGACTTGAAAACTCTAAAAAAAATAGAGTGGTTTCTTTGTAAAAATTACAATAAAAGGTGAATAGTAATCTTCAAAACTTTGAAATCAAACCTAACAACACGTATTTGTAGGAGCTGAACCAATAGTATCTTTCCAATAAGAAAAGAGATTAGTGCTAAAAAAAATAATTAAAAAATGTGTACTTCAAAGCAAATATAATAAGGAAATTGCCTTTTAATATTAACAACAAATACGAGAGAAAAAAATTCTCACTTGAATTTTCTGATTGTGAGATGAAGGTTGGTCCATGGGAATCCTCTTATAGCCAACGCATGCATTGATTTCATTCTTGCGCTATTTAAAAGTACATAAAATTCATACGTATGTATTAAAAAAGAGAAGACAAATGAAGAAGAGAAAAATACCAAACAAAACTTTTCTCTATTAACATTATAGTTGCTGGTGAAAAGACAGGAGATGAGGCAACATGCACTTTAGCTTAAGAAAATCGGCTAACCAACACTTGCCAGATCAGCGCCTAGGAGACTTCCAGAAGTTTAATAGAAGGTGATAAGTATGGCGGAGGATTAAATTGAAGGAATTTGAAAGTAAGTTGGTTTTGGACAAATAGATTTCTGTGCTCAAAGTTGGTAATACTGGTAAAATCTTCTTCGTTACTATACACACGTAAATATAGTAACAACATGTTGTTTATTCTGGAATAATAATATCAACAGGTCATTATTGTGAGAACAGTTGTCACAACTCGTTTGACAGTTCAAATTGTTGACAATTTTCACCAGAGTAACGTTGTTAACAAATGTCAACTCCATATACAAAATTGTCATACTTTGTATATGGACTCATTAAGGTGGAAGTTTTTTTTTTTTGTAGAAAATATGAGTCTTGTGTCACATATATTTCTGTTTATATATAAAAGATTACCTCCAACTGTTTTTATTTGTTAGTGTCACTTGACTCTCTTGATTTCTAGAGTTGACATTTGTGAACAATGTAACTCTGATGAAAACTGTCAAACTTTTGAACTGTCAAACGATTTATGACAACTGTACCCGCAGTAATGACCTGTTGATATTATTTTTCCAGAATAAACAACATGTTCTTACTATATTTACGTGTGTATAGTAACGAAGAAGATTGTACCAGTATTTCCAACTTCAGCACGTCCAAAATCGTTTGAGTACTAGTGTACACACTCATTCTCTGGACAGATTGGACATTTTTTTTTCATTAAAAACGGCGCATGCGCTCTGATTACACATTATTTTTACTCCAATCCATTCGTCTGATTGGTGACCAGCGCTGAAAGAAAAAAAAAACATTTAAAAAAATCTTAGCGTACTTTATTGAAACCCGTTAATGGAAATTGGCACTTACTCTATTTCATATGTATTGAAATTTAACCTAATTATATAACCAATAACACGCGGTTACACCATATACTGTAAAGTTATTGAGTTGAAAAACTCACTCTATATACATTATAAAAAAAATATAGAAGATTAACACAAACAAAAGCAATATATCAGAAAAACACAGTCATTAAATTATTGGCCAATTGACGCAATGGTTTCATATTGTGGCCATATGTGTGAAAACAGTTATTTCACCATGAAAAGGTATCTATGGGATCTCTATTTCCCTCGCTCATGCGGAACGGAAGTAATTGATGGGGGGCTGTCATTCAGAGAATATATGATGAATGCTTTATGTGTTGTATGTATCTGGAAATTACTCTTCCCGAATTGATTTTCTATGTGTATGCGTGTGTTTGTGTGTGTGTGTGTGTGGTGACGGCAATTTATCACCTAGATGTCACTTCGTCCGTTAAATAGACTGATTTTCTTTCCCCCTTTTTTTATTAGCTGTAACAATTTCGTATGTTTATAAAACCAACGATTGAAGAGGTATCAGTAAATTACACTGAATACGAAATATCAGATAAAAAAAAGAATGTTGTTTAAATTGGTTTTTGTTTGATTGGTACACTTCTGTTTCGATATAAATACAATCCCTGCTTAGGGGGGAAAAAGTATAATTAGTTTTATTGTAATAATATCGTTGACAAGGCTGTCATAGCTCTAGTTTGATTACTCGAACCATTTTGACCACAACCCATATTGCCTACTGAAAGACAAACCTACCCCTTAAAACTTAATGATACAGTAACAAAATCCCTTCCCCAAAGAAACTGTGCAGAGCTTCGAGCCTGATGGTATTTTTATTGGAAACATTTCAACAGGGACGAAAAAAAAAAATGAAACATCTTCATTTCGTCACGTGAGAATTGTTTCATTCTATGTCACCAAAAATCGAAAATTGACTTTTTACTGGAAATGTGTTCTATATCACATATATTTTCAATGTCCAGGAAGAGTTCTAATCAATTCCTGCAGCAAATATAAAAACCAGAGAACGGTTTTATTCTATGTCACCCAAAGTTACAGACAAAGTTCATTCTGTTTTATTCTAAGTCACTGCCTAATAAGCTGCCCGTGACTATAGTGTTACTCTATGTCATTGGACTTTGTGTAATTCTTGTTTTATTCTATGTCGCTGTCAATGAGATGGTACACTCTACATGTCACGTGACAAGATGGCTGCCACCAGTACTTTTTTACAGCAAAATGTTCTTGTGAGAGGAGCTGCTTTGAAATTTGTTATTGAAAACGTAAGTAATGAAGCTAACAAGTGTGGTGGTTTTACTGTTACTGTTTTTGTCAAACAAAGCATGTCCTTTTAAGTGCAGTGCTTTGTTGATACAACGAAGAATATTAGGTCTATTACAGGATGGTGGATGTTTCAAATGATGCTGCTGCTGATGAAATGGACTTAAGCACCACTGTTAGTTTGAACACAGTCAAGGACAGCGATGTGGACCCTGATTACGTCCAAAGTAGTAGCAACGACGAGGATGACCAGCCTGTTGGACCTTCTAACAGCTGCCAGAAATAGGCATCATGTGTGAAATATGCCTAAGCTAACGTAGTTTCTGAGAGTGGTGGTTTAAAGGGCCATTCCATCAAGCTTAAATATGCGACCTTTTTCTTCCATCAAGAGTTACTATTTCCAAATCAGTATTAAAATAATGTAATGCATTGAAAGTTCCGTCAAATCCGACTCGATAAAAACAATGATAATGAAAGAGATTCGGTCTTAAAGTCCCTGGATAATTTGAAGTAAAACTTAGCTGTGAAAATAACCAGGGACCGTAAGACCCAATATTCGTTATGATTATCACAAACAGTTGCACAAGTCTTTCGGTGTTCCATGGAATATCTTTAAAAGGAATTTTAATGTTATTCTATTTAACTGGCATACCAGAATTAGGAAAATAAATTATGCCAAGTATTCCCATTCAGCGCAATCCAATTCAACATATACGCAAACTTGTAGTGAAAGCTCCATTGCTTTGTTTTTGAGCAGGCACTCTTTCTAATTCTGTTGTAATCTTTAACATTACTGTTATTGTCATTTTTCTGTGCTTTTTCTTACTATCAACACTTAGTTTTCAACTCAAGAGAAGACCATGTTTCTTAGCTTCGTTCTCTTTATACTGAACAGATATCCCGTTAAAACATTTTGTTTACATTTAGTTCTTTGGTGCCTGCGAAGGCTGACATGCATTTCCCTGTTTCTATTCATGAATATTTCACTCTAAAGGAAGATAAAAAACTTGAAACTCTTAATATCAAGCGCACTTTGACAGTACTTTCTTCAATACTCAAGTACAATGGCGTTTTCTTATGACAGAATAATTTTCGGAACCTCAGAAGACTGTGTTTTCATAAAATTATTTTATGTCAATTCTTTGTTTCTACAATTTCTCTGCAACTATACAAGTCTGGATTTCTTTTTCTTGAGGAAATAATCTACAATAGATGTACTTTCATAATATATAAGCAATGTTTTATAATTCTGAACGGTTTTACTACAATCGAAGAAATGAACTTCAAATCTCTCTCATGTAAAAAAGAGGAAAGTTGACTTAGAATAAGCAATTCTTATGCGACGATTTTACAATGCTGCTTACCAGTACGAGTACCCTATTACTTTTAAAACCAAACATTTATCACCACGATACAAGGATCTATGATGGAAGATCAAAAGAGCTTGTAAATAGAAGTAAAAAACTGTAGATGGCTCTCATGAAATTGAAGCAATGCAAGATTATGAAAGAGAGAAAAATCATGATTGTTGAGATTATCAAGGCCACATCTTTCTTCCCTCTTTTCTCGCTTCTTGAACCTCAATGATTAAATTTATTAAGACCATACAAAGTTATGTGAAACTCTTACATCATAAAGTTTTATATGATACCACTTAGGGTAATTCCGGGCTAGACGGACATTGGGATAAGATGACCAAAACTTCTATTTCTCGCAATATTAGTCAAATCAGTATGAAACGCAGTTATTGAAGAAACAATTACTAGTATCAAAGGCTTGCCACCTACAAAGTTTTTTTTCTACAATTTGCTACTGCTGTGAGAAATAGAAGTTTTGGCCACCTGTCCCGGAATTGCCCTACGTGGCTGTTTGGGTGGTTGGAGACCGTGGTTTTCCAGAAAATAACCATACACAAATATAGACAACAGAAAAGCTTATTCTTTTAACTTTATAGATGTGCTCTGAGAATCAATTAGATAAGCACACCACAAGTCTATCAAGGAACATTTCCAATGAGAAGGAGCCTCAATGTTGATGAAACTTGGTGTACGGGTATAGTATCTAGAAGAACCTTCACTGCCAGAAATATAGCTGCAACAGTCAACAACAGAGTAATCCGAAAAAGATGAACCAGCGCTAGCAAGTAAATCAAATACAACGTGACAAAAAGGAATAAAGATATCGAAATTGTATGTCTGTGAATGGATACTGGAACTGGATGGAATAGTACCTGCAAGAGAGTACCATCTTGAATCTTGTTCGACATTTGTAACTGGGAAGTGGGTCACGTGATATGCAAAATTTGAGCTGGAATATTTCCAGAAATATTGTATATTGTTGAAGTTAGTTTTGACCTACGAGAGATGCTGTAAGATTGTTTCATCACCCACATAAAAAAATATTTTCTCTATATAAAAAGTAACTTGGTGTAATATTGCTATCGTGGCGATTCAATGTCTCAATTTCTGGGAATAAAATACTTCCTCCACAGTATTTTACAATACTTTCTGTCAAGTCTTCTATATTGTTGCCGTTAAAATTATATATTAATTATTAAAACTCTATATTACTAATTATCGTCGACCAATCTAAAAGTAGGTACCTTTGTACATCTTAGAAACTAAAACTGTTTTGAAAATTTGAAATAGTGATCTAATTGATTGAAGTTCAGGAATACGTTATCTTCTCACCAATCTGTGCAAAGAATCCAAATGTTACGCTATAACAAAAATCCTGAGATTATAATACTGAGATCTGGATAAATGATATCTTAAGGGGCCAGTTATTTGTTCTCACTCAAAGAGGTATCCCATTAACCCAGTTTTCCCATTTACTGGACTTTACACTACCATAAGCAGTTCACTAACCAGTTTATCCCATTTTCTGGGTGGGATAAACGGGATAGTGAACTGCTTATGGTAGTGTAAAGTCCAGTAAATGGGATAAACTGGATAGTGGACTCCTTATTGTAGTGTAAAGTCCAGTAAATGGGGTAAACTGGATAGTGGACTCCTTATGGTAGTGTAAAGTCCAGTAAATGGGATAAACTGGATAGTGGACTGCTTATGGTAGTGGAAAGTTTATCCAGTTTATACCATTTACTGGGCTTTCCACTACCATAAGCAGCCAATAACTTGAGTATTTCACTATCTGATTAAAAAAATCAGCTTTTGCTTCGGCATTTTTTAAATTAAATTTCCGTATGATTACTACAACCTGCAATAAACCATCCGCAGACATAAAAGTGAATCAAAAACTAAGGGCGGGGTAAGAGATTAGGCCAACGGTCCTATTTACAAACACGTCGCGTGCTGTTCAAACCTGTATTGTTAGCATTTATCTCAAAACGGCGTTGTTCCAATTATGGAGGTAATTAGTCGTAATTAGTCCTAGATGCATCAGTGATAAAGGTTAATAAATGTATTTGTTCAATAAGCCTAATTGTCTCAGTTGTACAGGAAACAATCCTAGCTGTCTCTATTATAGAGGTAATTATCGAAAAATTGTAATATCAGATAAAGAGGTTTTATCAGCCTCACTAACAGAGGATTTTGGGTGTCTGGCGGTTGGTACAGGAAAAGTAATCTCATTGATAGAGATTTTCCAGTTAACAAGGTCCTGCTTAAACAGGTTCGACTGAATTAATATAAATCTCATGGCTATAGTAAACATACATATAGACGAGGTTTTATCAATGGCTATGATCACCACGGAAATATCAAACTGTACTGTTCTCCATTAGAACTCTGGTCGAAAATTTTACAGACTTAGCCACTAGACCACAGAATTTTGTTATTATTTGGATACAAACTAAAATGGGCCAACATTTTTAGAGGTATAAGGGAGGTGGTAGCAAAAAACCACTCCCTAGTTTCTTCTAAATATAAAAAGTAATTACACATAAATAAATCGTAAACATCTATAAACATCTTGAACGATGCTTCAAAAGGGGTGGGTAATGTGCGTATCGAACATACAAATGTAATGTGGTGCCATCTGGTGTTGTATAAGAGAGACAAGAAAAAAAGTTCTACCAAGCATGTACTTAACCACATTCATATTTAACGTTAGCGGTTTCTATGTGAACTTCCAGGAATTCGAGAGAACATTTTTGGTATGTCCGCAATGCAGCTAAGAAGATGGTGATACCAGATTGGAGAATTAGTAAAAGGAAAAAAAAAAGACACCCACACATACTCTCATATGCAGAAACTGTTCCTCTCGCATACGCATAGGGATACACATTATCGCATAAGTGAAGTAAAAGAAAGTAAGAAATGGTGACTAAGAATGTTTTTGATAAAAACAACCTTTAAATTTTCATCTCTGTAATGAGTTTGGAAATTTTTAATTTTCATAAAAAAGTTGTACGAAAATATACGTCTAATTGACCAAGTTAATAACGCCAAGCTAATCTTTTCTTTAGTAATATGTTTCGTGAATATTAATTTGTATACATTGAGCAGATGTTATTACTGATTTTGATTCATTTAATTAGTTTTGTATGCGAAATTTCAAATCATTTCTTTTACAAAAGAAAATGTACTAGTGGCGACGCGTTGTATTACAACTGAGGGAGCTAGGTAAAAAGTTAGGCTTACACAAGTAACGCTTGCACATTAATTAGATTAGATAATAATCTGTTATTTTTCTATAAATGGACGATAACATAAACCAGCTACTATAATTTAGTATCCATGATGATTTTTTTTTTAAAAAAAGAAATGATAAATTGATATGCGAATTTATCAAATTGAAACAAGAATAATTTTCTTCGAAGAACTGTAAGCAAAAAGGGTGTACTTTTGGATATAGACGTATAAAAATGTATCGACAACCATTTAATTAATGTTTATTATTGAAGAGTGCAACATAAACAGTTTTCGCAACGTAACATTTTTTGTCAGGGAGTTAAATAATTTGTTTAATAGGACAGCCATAAAAGTCCCCTCTAAGTTCCATTCAACAATCATGAACATAGGTTAAACAACATATTGTGTAGTTGTAATTTGCTAAGCCTTATTGGTTGACGAAATATGACGTCATTTGTGACGATGGTATGTTAACTTTGAGCTTCTGTAGCTCTGAAACTATGGGTGTTTCGAAATTTTTTCAAAGGAACATTTTTTCTTGTTTTGATGTAAATAATCAACCCCCCCCCCCCCCCCCGAAGTTTATGCTATTATTTCAGGGATACACTATTTATATAAGAATTGTCGGTTTAGCACACTAAAATTGCAGTTTTAACCATGGTCTGTACTAGTGATTTAAAGGCCAGGGAAAAAAACGAACCTTTTTGGGGAAAAAACGGGAAATTGTTTTATGAGCCCCCCCCCCCCAAATAAACACTGGTTTTATTCACGATTTTTTCATCACGAATATTCATTGCTTAGCAAATATTTTTGTGCTTCTCAGCAACTTTAATTAATAATTTAGCGAATGTAATGTATTTCAAGGCTCTTACAACTTCTTAACGATTCGTAAATTTTTAACAAAGATTTGTGGGACTCACCCAATATGCTTTTGGCCTCTCTCTCTCTCTCTCTCTCTCTCTCTCTCTCTGGATTCTGACCATATGAACTAGAGTAAATATAGTTCCAGTTGGCATTTTATTACATAATAATAATAAAGTAATAGTAATTTATTTTACAATAGCAAAGAGATAGGAATTTTCTGGAATACTGGGACAATGAATAGAATGACAGAATACATCAAATAAAATGTATATGAAATCTATTCCTTGACCAGAATACTCTAAATTAAAGATTTTGAACAATTATCAATTACATAATGAGTAATAGAGCAATATATGTCTTCAGACTTACTCATAGTAATACATTATAATTTTGAATAGCTTTTATAATATTCACAGTAGTAAACTAAGTGGTATAACCACCACTCGCGTTTTCAATAACACCCAGTTTTTGAAATCCATTTAAATTGACATTGTTATCTTCTTTCTCCATACAAAAGAGCTCCAAAAGCATTCAGAAAGCATTGTGTTTAAATATGAAAATTGTTTTCTTGGACTCTAAAGTAATAACTGTGTAAAATCGGGGGACCAGATGAAACTTCAGCTCTTCTACACTGCCATGTATAGAGCACAAAAATACGTGATAGACATTCCAAAAAGGTAGCTATCCAAGATGGCGGCCATTCAAAATGGCGGCCGACACTATTTATTAAAATCAACATATCTCGACTCTAAGTTATCTGATTTCGATCATTCTTTTATTAAATGAAAGATAATTTCATTAGCTACATTTTTGTTTATGAGCAATATTTTCGTAAATCTAATAGTTTTTCTGTTAAATGTAAAAAAGTTTCATTTTAGCCTAAAATATTTTCTTATTTAATATTTTACTTTCAAACGACTGGTTCTAGATAAACCTATGTTCTTACATAAAATATAGAGTGTAGCTTAGGCTTTAATTTTAAAAAAAGATCAATTAAATCCGACAAGTATAACCAGAGATATGGACAATTCTTTGAAAGTTTCTGCAATACTTTGAAAGTTTCTTTGAAAGTTGCCATTATGGAGGCACAAATGCGTGTAGAAGTTACATGATGAGTTGGTATAAAACGAGGGACTAGATGAAACTTTCAGCACTTGCACACTGGCGTGCGTAGAGCACAAATATACGTGATGGACATTCCAAAAATGTAACTATCCAAGATTGGGCCATTCAAATTGGTGGCTATCGTCAATTTTCAATGTTACGAGATTTCGATGGTTCATTTTTTTAAATGAAAGATCATTTCTTTGCCTTCAATTTTTATTAAGAGCAATAATTTCATAAATATAATAGAGATTTTTCTTAAATTTAAAAATATGCATTTTAACCTAAATTATTTTATTAAATATTTACTTATGTATATTTAGTTTTAGTGTTTTAAGTGAAATTAAAAAATAAGAAAAAGTGTTTATTATTTTCTTATTTAAGGTCTTATTAGGAAGCGATATTTTTTAGATAAATATTTGCTTTAGAAATGCTGCTGGGCCGCGGTGGGTCAATGGTTTAGCGCTCACCTCTGATGCTAGGGGTGGTCAATTCAACCCCTGCTCCTGCTATATGGACTTTGTGGTGGACTAACACCGTATGCGTGGCTTTTCTCGGGGTTCTCCAGCTTCTTTATTCCACCAATTCATCTCATCATCCATCCTGTCTGACCGATAGTTGCCTAAAGGTCTTAAATTTAAACTCAAAAGACGCTTCTTTTAATATATACTTTTATTTGAGGAAAAGGGTAATAATATCCGATAATCTGGACCTACTAATAAATCACTACTAATCAAAAGTTTGGTTTTCTGTTGAACTGTACAAACAGGTTAAAGCAAGTAAATGCATTGTGAAAGGTGTTAGAAACTAACTGAAAGTACTTTATATTGGCCAAAGTGTCTCAGAAATTGATTAAGAGGTAGCATCAGCTGTAATAAGATTCCATTCAGGTCAGGCTGTGACAGTGTAAATGCATTTGCAGGACAAAGAAAGATTAAAAGGTTTACTGGAACAGCACAAAATATTGTCACAACATTTGGAAGCTTAGGAATCGATTGAACTGTTCCAGATGAGTTATTGAAGACACTTGGAAATTTACTTGTGACATGTATTCCAAGAAAATATAAATAGGAAGTGCCAATGAGCTGCGATGAAATTATTTACATCCAAAGGCGGGTGAAGTCAATTGCTGCTAACTACCATCATGCAAGGATACATTGGAACGGCAATTTTCCATATAGGGATTTAGATACGAAGACTTGGAGAATACTCTTAAGTATACCAGAGGCTGAAGAGTATGAATGGAGGAAGGACAACGAAGGAAAGCTATGCATCAATTGGATCGCCGGAGCATCTGCACCAGAAACTGTTGTCCTTGCCATCCTGCGTTGCAGTTGTTACAGAAATACGCAGTAATTGCTGTGGTTCAGATTATCGGTTAGCGTTTATTGTTCTGTTCTTCAATAAAAACAGTGTCTTCTGCAAAAGCACTTATTTATCTAAAAATAGGAGTTTTCTTAAAAATTTAGAAAATATTATGCAAATTTAAATAAGAAAATATTATCCAAAAAATTTGTTTTTTCCTCCTTTTTTGAAAAGAAATTTTAGCCTAAACCTAAAATCTGCCTAAGTAAAATATTAAATAAAAATGATTTCGGTTAAAATTCACATTTTTATATTTAACTGAAAAATATTGGGTTTATGAAAATATTGCTCATTCAAGTCGAATAAATTACCTTTCATTTTAAAAAGGAACCATCAAAATCGGATAACTCAGAGTCGTGATATGCGATGCTGATATATGTACCATTGAAAATTGGCGATATCCATCATTTTGAATCTTGGATTCCGCCATCTAGGATAGCTACATTTTTGGAATGTGTCCATCACGTATTTTCGTGTTCTATACATGCCAGTATACAAGTGCAGAAAGTTTCATTTGTTCCCTACATTTTATACCAACTCATCATGTAACTTCCACACGCATTAGTGCCTCCATAATGCTAACTCGTATTGCAGAAATTTTCAAACAATTGTCCATATCTCTGGTTATAAGGTAAGTGACTACAATAAGGCCCAGTGTCAGTTTCTCCAACATAATGAACTCTCGTGCATAGATGGCAGCAGTAGGTAGAAGGCTGCTAGTGTGATTGCTACTTAGCATCCCCTTAATCAGTCTCTTAATGGCGACAGTGTGGGCGTCGTAATATTCGTGTAGTCAGGAAAACCATTCATCTTATTTTTGCATCAAGGTAAGTTCCATTTTTTCTCCATGTGCTTGAAGGAAATTAGTTTGGGTACTATACGTCATTTAGGCTACAGTTTCCGTATTAACAACGTGTTTAAATATAATGATTTTGTTGCTGGGTTTTGGAGGTACAATTAGCAAATAACATGAAATGCAACGTCACTCATTAAGGCCCAGGTGGGCCTTATTGCGTTACTGCGTTGTAGCTTCATAGTAATTGAAAATGTAACAGTAATTAATGTCACAGTAGTATTTTATATCATTAATATCTAATCGAAATAACATGTGTGTATGCACTATGTGTTTAGTGTGACAAAATGGGTTTCAAACCACCCCGTTCAAGGGACTCCCACGGGAATTGAACTAGTATCCAAGCGTAGAGGAAGAGAGGTTGCTAACTATCGGGCAACCGGGCAACATTCCAGTGGAAAAAATCGCTCCTGCTTCACTTTCGTCCCAGAATGAAACAATTGGAAAATGTTGCTTCTAACCACACAAAACACAGCACTCGATCACTACACTCTTCGCTGAAAGCAGACTCCGGTTTCTCAGGGAAAATCATTTTGCGTACGCTCTAGGGTTGAAATCCTCGGTCCCTTGAACAAAGCGGTTTGGAGACAACGTTGCCCAAAACTGGGAGTCTCGTAATTTTTAAAAAGCATGTTTTATTTCTCAAAGAACATGAATTTGATCAAGAAGTTTTCTATTTATTTTGATTCCTGCACGCTTAGAAGGGAGAGAAAGAACATGTTTTTTTTTCTTTTAAACTACGAAGGTCTTTAAAGTTTAAAGGATACAAAGGTGTTTCCTGCATAGTAGCGTGGAAATCATGTATTATTGCACACTGAATGATCTATCACGTCACATGACTATTGGAAGGAAAACGTCTCGATATAATTTGGGTGAACTGTGATGTGTGTAGGGGCGGAGGGGTGGAATGGAAGTTTAAGAGATTGCTTCTCCCTCCCTCTACTGTCTGAACACCCTCAAATAAAGAGGATATATATATAATCGTCTTATCGTTTTGTTTCTTAAATAATACTCGGCCAAGATACAAAATATTTCAGGGTAAATTTCGATATTACCTCTTTCACACTTACTTCTTAGATTTGTGAAACAAGTTCAAGCGCAGTAATGTTTTACCTATGATGTGAGTGGGTCCGATATTGTTTTCCAGCAGGATACAGCAGATTATGATGATAATCCTAGTTTTAGAATTTCAAAAGTGCGTTTGGAAAGAACTTAGAAGTTGTTTCTTTTGTTTCATATTTCTGTCAAATGTCTTCCCGAAATAGAGGTATCAGAGGAAGGTGGAAGGATGATTCCCTACAGATGGATTTTGATGCACTTGTAGCGGGCGAGTCCCAGAGGAATGTTTCCAAACGCTTCGGAATTGCAAGACGAACTTTGAGAAACAATTTAAGAACAGGATATACACTGAGAAACCTTGGAAGAAATACTCCCCTTACAGAAGATCAGGAGAATGAACTTAAGACTAGAATTTTTTGTTTAGCAGATGTTGGTGTACCAATTACAAGCAGGGTCTTACGGCAGTCCGTCAGCCTATACTGCAAAGAAAATAACATATCTAACGTGCAAGGTGAATCGCCAATGACAAGTAAACAGTGGGAAAAGGGTTTTCTCAAACGGCAAAGTGATGTAGCGAAAAGACGAGCTCAGTTTATAAATCCCGGTAGAGCGCAAAAGTTAAATCCTTCAATAGTAGGAGACCACTTTAACGAGTTGCATACTGTCATGGTGGAATTAGACAATCTCGAAACCAGAAAGAATCTATAACATGGATGAAAAAGGGTGTCGTTTATCAGTTCATCACCAGAAGCAGTTTTTTTTAGCAAGAAAAGGCCAAAAACGTGTCCATTATATAGCTGACTCTTGGTATTGCTTTTTGTGTGATACGAGCGCAGTGATTGACATGCGATGTTGTGTAGTATGTGGTTCATGGTGCCACGAAGAATGCGTGGTACTGCAGGCCGACGATAAAGATGTATTCGTGTGCCCTCGCTGTGAACATGAATAATGATTTCGAGTAATGAAAAGTTCATTTTTTTTTAAGTTTTTTTCTGGAAGAGTACAATTGAGTAAAGACATTTTTATTTTTGTAACAATTTGTTTAGTAGTTATAGGCCTACTTCGCATTATTGAAGACTGTCCACGTTAAGTTTAGTTACATTTTTTTAATTTTTTTTTTTCATCATCAGTCTTAAGTTTTTATTTGAAGGTTTTCGTTTTGAATTCGGTCTTACGTATATGTCTACATTATATGTAAATGTATTAAAGTAACATTCTCAAGCAGCAAAAACTGGGCCTTATTGTAGTTACCCTAATAAACTAAGGCCCAATGGAAGCATTTTTTTTCTTTGTTCTTATCAAGAAGAAATTGAGCTGCGCTCTCAAGATTTGCATACATTGTACAAGAAACAATCTAGTTTTAGACACAGTTAAAATCGCATAATTATCTGCTTTGTTGTTTGAGAAATATTAAAAAAATATTAAGGTGGGCTTTATTGTGGCCATTTACCTTACTTGTCGGATTTAATTGATCATTTTTTTTTTAAAAAAATAAAGCCTGAGTTACACGCTATATTTTGTGTAAGGACATAGGTTTATCTAAAACCAGTCGTTTTAAAGTAAAATATTAAATAAGAAAATATTTTAGGCTAAAATGAAACGTTTTTACATTTAACAGAAAAACTATTAGGTTTACGAAAATATTACTCATAAATAAACATGTAGTTAATAAAACTATCTTTCATTTAAAAAAAGAATGATCGAAATCGGATAACTCAGAGCCGAGATATGTTGTTTTTAATACTATCAATAGGGTCGGCCATCATTTTGAATGGCCACCATCTTGGATAGCTATCTTTTTGAAATGTCTATCACGTATTTTCGTTCTCTATACATGCCAGTGTACAAGTGCTGAAAGTTTCATCTGGTCTCCCCTATTTTATACCAACAACTTGTCTGTCACAAGGACTATACATTGTTTCAGAGAGAAATTAGTTTTTCTATACTGTCGACATAAAAAGAATGTAGGATTTGAATGGATTACGATATTATACCGCCATGTTGTACGTTACTGAACTGGTTGGACAGCGATTAATAGAGATTGGTGTATTGTCTTTTAGTCTGCATGTTGTTCTAGATAATTAAAGGTGTGGTTTATAAAGGATTATTGTGCTTTAGCAGTCAATGCTGAGATCCTATCAAGCTTATTACGAAAGATTATATGTTTATTAATAAAGTATTACTTTATTCTGTGTCCAGACTGTACTTAAGCATCGATATATGTGTGTACGTAGTTTTGAGAATAACAGATGGATTTTAGATACCACTTAGCATTATATTGAAAGGTTAAGTAATTTATTATCACTCTGCTAACTTATTGTACCATGACTACAGTCTTATTTCACTGCAGTAACTTATAAAATAAGTTAGGAATTAGTAGCTTTCGTACACTACTACTCCTACATCGCTCTGAAACTGTTCAGATTTCGAACAGGTGTTTAATATTTATGAGAGAATTTATTTACATAAAGCACGCCTATTCTTGGCTTTTCGTAAAATATATATTTGAAAAGTTTACGATTTGCCATGTTATTAAGATGGAGCAAGAAATAAAAGTTTTCCGCTGCATTAGATTGTCCCATCGTAATGTAATATATGGCATTGGCTGCAAGCTGGAATCGATTAAATACACATTTTATGGAACATAGTTTTGTTCTGCGAGTCCCAATACAGTTTTATTCTAAATGCATATTTGTACCATAAACTAGCATTTTAACTATTAATTAATAATGATCAAATAATGTTAGCTTTCCCAAAATGGCAAAAAAAAAAAAGTATTTTTTTTTCAAAGTAGTACGAAAAATGAAATAAACGTTTTCTTCCTGCTTTTTTCTTCGGCTTTCCTGCTTTTTTTTTAATCACTAGTTCGTACAGATGACTAAACGTGATTGCGAGAAAGCGTCATAGAGGGCAAGCATTTCCAAGAACGAATTTTTTATTCCCAAGCTAGTTAACATTGAGCAGCAGACGAGTAGAAAGCCTCTTTAAGCTACATTAATAAATTGCTTTAACTTTTCTCCTTATTGTTGACTCCTATGGTCATTCAAATTGAAAACTCACTTACAGACATCTCATGCAATGGTCACTACTTTAAAGTCATGACATATGTGGATGACATAGGATGTGTTAACATGATACATGAAATCAACGTAGCTACTCATATTACAAAAAAAAAAAAAATTGCCGACTACGGTAACATCTCCGGCGTAAAATTAAATTAGAATAAAACTAAAATTATGCCAATTTATTCCCGCACTAAAGAAACATATAATACAGTGGGTCAGTATGTTGACCACTTAACTATTCTAGGTATTCAACTTTGCACTAACATAAAAGAAACAATGAAAACTAATGAAACACGACTCATTGGTAATATGGTATATCATTTAAAGAAATTTCAAAATTGCCTTAGTATGCTCACATCGAGAGTACGTTTTGTCAACTGGTATATATTGAGTTGGTGGAATTATTATTTGCAGTTATTTCCAATTTCTCAACATACATTTGCACAAATTTCTAAATTTATTTTATTTTGCGTAAATATTCCTTACGTACAATTAGAACAAACTTAAGGCTGCCTTTGGACAAAGGATGGCTTAACCTAAAACATATCAAAGTACAAGAAGAAGCTTTAGGAATCCATCGAACTAAAGGTATATTATGTTCTGAAACAACCAGATTTGCCCAAAATTCCTTACTTAGTGTACTTCATGTTAGATCATTAGACTTGCCTTTGAATTGTTTTCCATGGAAAGTTAGAATGTATTATGCCATGAAACTCACACGTTCATCGAAATTGCATATACATTAGAAGGCAAAAATCCGATTGATTAAAAAGAATATATATTACTACTTATTTAAACAACAAGGCATTGCCAATACTCACGTTCTTAAATTCCATAGTCACAGCAGTTGACAATTAACCTGGCAAAATATAGCCGAGCTATTAGTGCAACCTCAAGTTCATAATTTGTACTATCAATTAATATACCAATTTTTTTTCCAGTGATGAGAAACTATATTTCCTAGCCATTAACGACCCTTTGTATCATTTGTGAAAAATGGTTGATACATTGACTCACCGATTACAAAACTGTATAACGGGACAGGAAATATGAAATATATATAAACAAATAGTTACTCATATTACGAGAACGCAGTTAGATGAAATCCATATATATTTAACTTACTGGATTTCCCCGACTTTGCTGTTTTTCCTCCTACTAAAAGGTTTTTAATGTGGCTCACTGCTCAAACTATGTACAAGCGGAAAGAAAGGTTAATACACAGGATCAATATTGGGCACAAATCCTTTTAACACTTGATATTTTACCTAAATATATATATATATATATATATATATATATATATATATATAATGTATGCTTTTTACATCATCCGTGCGGTCTTTTAAGAGCCACAATTCAGTTTGTGCTTTTCCCCTCTTCCTGTCTATTTTTGTACATAGTGACCTATATTCCGCCCTCCTTTTTTTTAAAAAAAATCTACTTTATTTTGTTTGTTCGGTAATCTAGGCATTGCACTCTACCCATATTCATTTGATTGTAATCATTATTGTTCAGAATTTTTTACTTTTTGTATTAAAATAGTATTTCATAAATAAAATATATTAAAATAAGTTGGTAGAGCGCTCACCTCTGGTGCTACGGTCATCGGATCGATACCTGCTCATGCCATGTGGGCTTTGTGGGGAACAAACACCGTGTGATTGGGTTTCCTTGGGATGTTCCCGTTTCCTCCCATTTTCTTCATTCCACCAAGTCATCCCATCATCATCCATACGGTCAGAGCCATAGTTGCCTAAAGGCTTTAAAATAAATTTAAATATTATTTTTCCTTCAAGATATGTGCATCTAATTTCATAACGGTTCACGGTAAATCATGTCCACATCAACACTTAATAGATGTCCTTTGAAAGAAGATATTTTGCAATGAACAACAACTCCAATATGTGTTCAAGGTCACTCTGGTTGACGTAACGTAGGAGCCGTGTACTAATTTTCTTGATTATTTCTCAAATATTAATAGCTACAAAGAAAAGACAACATTACACGTTATAACTTATTTCGCTTAGAAAACAGTTCAACCTCAAGCGACAAGTGCATTATACCAGACCTGAAACAGGTCATTCGGGTCAAAGTTTGGGCCAGGTCTATTCTTGGGACCTGATCTGACCCGAGGACAAAGCAGAGTTTTAAATTCTTTCTCTTCATTTTGAACAGTGTTTCTTTCGGGAATGACCGGGAACAATTTGTAGTTTGAAAGCACCATAGCAGAGGGGAAACAGTCAGCAAGAACAGGAATTCGATGGCTGAAACTGTATGGGATTCCATTACACCATTCGAGAGAAAAGCTAAGGAATCGATTTTACAAAATCGTAATGGTCTCCCGTGATGATCGCTTTTTAGCGAAACAACACAACTTGCCAACGCGACGGCCACAACATTGTCTCGCATCACGTAGTGTAGTTTTGTTATCTTTTCTGGAGCCTGTTTGTGGCATCGGTTTTACTAAATCCAGTAAGGCAGTAGACCTGCCTATCTGACTTGAATCGCGGTTTTGAATTTTAGAAATGAAGGTAGGTTGGATGCAATAACATAAAAAAGGTCTTAGATATTGAAATTTTGAACACGTTTAAGTCAATTTCAATTTAATATGTGATTTTACTTCATTTTTAGGAGCTTTTATTTTTATTTTAGCCGTTTGCCGCCCTCGGCGCTTGCCCCCTTTTGCCCCCTAGATTCGGCACTGAGAGGGACCATATACATTTTTATACTTTTGTTGTGTTTTATTACTTTTTTCGAAGTAACAAAAATACGGATCGATCAGCAAAAATCTAAAGTAGAGTGAAGTATTGTTGACAATGAGCAGCAAAAAAGTAAAAGCAGACAAGTCCATTTCTAGATTTAAAAAAAAAGAATGTTTGTTTTTAGACCTAAAATAAGTTCTGCATCAAATAATAGAAGGTGATTTTGTAATAGATATACTTATCCCATCGTAATAGTGTACTTTCGTCATAAGATCATTTTAGGTAAATCGCTACAGCTTTTCATTAAAGAACGAATCTTTTATTTTATCTAAAATGGACTTGTGCAGTGTTGCTTGTTTGCTCCTTAGTTGGTGAGAAAGAAAACTCGGATGACTTTTCAAGGGATTGATCTTATTGTTCAACGTCTGCATCTGCTTCAAATTTACCAAAAAATATAAAAAGTAAATTCGAGACAACCCGAGACGAGACGAGACAGAACTCTGGAGACAAGTCGAGCGCATCTTTTTCGAGACGAGATAAGGGTTCCACGAGACGAGCTCGTGTGCAACACAGAAAGTAGTTATAGCTAATAAAAAGAATAGTTTTTTTTTTAAAAATATGAACCATGTTATCAAATTCCGTGCAAACTGTTTATTTACAAATCAATCAAGCTCTGTTTTGCTCCTAAAAAGAATACCGGTATGAAATAAGAAGTTAGAGCTGCGATTCTACTAAGGTTCCTTGATAAGATTTTAGCCACACAAGCATTAATTTTTTATATAATAGGTTGGCAACACTGACAAATCCAGTGCTTAGGTACGGGAAAACACACAGTACTTGTGTCGAATAATGTTTATGCCGAAATTGGAGCGGCTAGGTGTAGCTGAATGGAAGCAATTCGAATCATTGATTTTTTTTAAATAATGGGTTGACAACACTGAGCTACTCAACAAATCAAGACTGTTCTAGCTGATCGAAGCTAGTCTAGCCAAGACCTTTCCAACCACACCTCAAACATACATCTAAACCTGGTATTTCTTGAGATTTAATTTCTGGACACGTATGAACGAACGGACGGACGAACAGACCTTGAGCGGGATTAGAAGGTCCATTTTTTGGAGCGGGATTAGAAACAGTTTTAACATTTCCCAGGACAGCAATGACACATGCTTAACAGCATTTATATCTATCAATATTTGTCGTCTCCTTTTGAAAACAACTCTATTACAACCAACAGGGCTGGACGCGAAACATCTTAGAAACATATTGCAAATGGAAACATGGAAAGATTTTGTAAATAATTTCCAGAAACATGTTTCCATGTGTGGACTTGGCTTTACCGTTAATGTTTAGTAACAGTTTGCATAAGACAGTAGTAACTGGCTTCAGACATGTCTTGTTGGAGTTCAAGCAAACATCGTTCAGTTCTTGGTACTATATTGTCCAGTATCTGTTACTCTAGGTTAAGTAGAACCCGTTTTTCTTTTTTTTTCTTTCTTTTTTTACGGTAGCAGAAAACCTTTAACTGGACCTGTTTACTTAACATTTATGGATTGACTTTTCTCCGTATAGTGCAGTGGCTAAAACAACTGACTAGAAATCCTAAGCTTGCAGGTTCGAATCCAGCCGAAGACGAATGGGAACTTTTTTTTTAACTATTAATAAAGACAAGATAATAAGACGTGCAATGAAATAAAGACAGGATGTAATCAAGATCATTTTTTTTTTCTAAAACTACTGTAAAAAATATACGTAGTTCCGTTTATTAAAATTAGGAAAACATTTTCGGTGAAAGATGGTACTTTCCTACAGCGATCAATATCGATACCGTTCGGCATTGATATCGACAATGTCGGTAAAAGTGTTTACCATTCGATATTGAACAAACAACATCGATCGATTTTTGCCAATCATTACGTACTGATATCGGCCGATACTGATATGATACTGGGGAAGTATTCGTGACAAACTCTATCTACTGTGGGGCATTATTTTCCGTCGATTTTTAAAACCTCTACTGAGACAATTGAATTCTTGTTAATATCGTAAACGAGCTAGTGAGTTTCTAAAGAACGGGACTTCAAACCGTTCACTGAACTCTGTCGGGAATTGAACTCTTGACCAGGTGAGGTGAACGCACTAGTCGACAAGCTCTAGGTCCCCTAATGAGATAAATGCACGTCTCATACATCCGGAAAACATACTGCATTGGTGGCCATGGTCTTATTGAACTCATCATTATTAAAAATGGAGTAGGCCATGCCAGAACCTAGTTAGGTACCATACCGGCATTTTCCTAATTCCCTGATGTGACTGAGCAAAATTTCTTGAAACATCTCAATGAGGATGGGCGGCCGATGGGATTAAACCCAAGGCGTTCTGATTGCTAAGGCTAAGTCAACGTGCCACTAACAATAAGTGAGCTACGGCGTTTCGTTAATTAAATCTGCAGTTGCATAATTCATATCTAGATCATTTAACTATTTATACAGTGCTTATATAGAGAACATAGTTGCAATGCTCTGTAAATAGATAAACGAAGCACTTTGGAAATTACCAAGTTCTCTTTTATTACAAGGACTTAACAATTTTCGTTTCTTTTCGGTTATACGATATTATCGTTTCAAGATAAGTTCTCCATATTTCCTATGCTCACGTCCAGGTGGCAGTAATGACAGCTTCTCTGGAAAGTCCTTCTAAGAGAACTTAGTTATTTCTCTTTTACTTTCTTTTTACAAAATGTATTATGTTTTTGTTAAGTACTGTGTCGCGTTTTGGTAAACTACATTATCTATGGAATGAGCTTAAAGAAATACTAACATGATATAAAAGCAGCTACACATGGACAATTCAAAAATGCCACTTAAAAGACGACGAATGATTTCCTGTGTGCATATCTTCTATACGTAAGACGTCGTCGGGTTTGCTCAAGATAAATATGGATTTTTGCCTATATTCGTACTTAGAAATTTAAAACTGAATCAAGAAGAATAAAAACAAGAGCTCAATTATTATATAGACTACTGGCAAACATAAAATCTCACAAGGAGTAAATCAGCGTTGCCACTCTTAGCATCTTTGACATAATAGCAAAATCTAGCATAAAAACCAAGTGTTCACTTTCTGTCACATTCTCTTTCAGAAGCTACACAACTTGTTTTGGAGAACAGGAAATCAAAATGGACGTTCAGTAGGGAAAGTAACTAATAAACTACACCAAAGCAACCACTTGCGTTTTTACTTTTCTCTATGACAGAGTCGAGACTGTAAGTAAATACTAGTTTTATAGAAATATTTATTAACATATAAAATAAATAGATCATATAATATCGTTTATGGTACCATACAGCATCAGTAAAACGAACTTAATTGAATACAAAGAAGCCATAGAACAACATAGGGAGAAAAGGCGAGTCTACTTTCGTCATAATTTTATATAAAACAGTATAATCTTGTTTTCGTAGCGGCATAATTATTGGAAACTAAAGATGATAACTACTTAATAGAAAAAATTAACAAAAAAAAAAGAAGAAGAAGGAAAGAAACGAACTTCAAATCTGGATGCTAAAATGTCAACCAGAGAATATAATTTCAATAACGGAAAGCACATGTCCCAATGTTTCACCAAAAACCCCTTCCTCCCTCCATTCTTTCCACAGCAGTATCTAAGTTTTACATAATAGTCACAAAATTATATTTAAACCATGACTTAATGACTTAAGACGAAAGAAGCATGTAAACTATGGCTAGAAATCCTTCTTCTCTCGCATCAGGAAGGGGGAATACATTTTGTAGTATCGACATGAATCTATATGCGATAGCAATAGAGAAAAGTGAAGCCATAGTCTCCTGGTATTTATTTCGTGCAATAAAAATTATGTGTAGGAAGTGGAATGCAAAATCATTTATTATACTACATTATGTGCTGGTATTATGTGGTTTTCAATATTCACAAACCTTCAGATCATAAATATGCAGTGTTGAACTTCCTACAGTACTTTTATATTTTGTCAAAAGGTCATCTACAAAGATATTGGGAAAACTTATAACAGTGTTAAAAATAACTGTTTCTTTGTGGTGTATATTGAATTGAAGTGTATTGAATTGAAATGATCTTTATTGAAGCGGGCGAGGTTCAGCCTATGGCTGCTCTGCCATCTAACCCTTGTCAAAATAAGAGTATGGTTACAATATTACAATAATAATAAGAAGAATGCACATTAGCCACTAGTAAGGGCAATATAACAATAATAGAATTACATGAAATATACAATGTTCGTAATATAAGCGAATTATAATAGAATGAAAAAAGGAACGATAAAAGAATAATGCACAATAATAATAATAGTAATAATAATAAACAAACCTATATACTAAATGCACTCACTCACACACACGCACACACAGGTACAGATACCCAACACACGCATTTTTTTTATTGGTGTCAACAGTTACATATCTACGAGAAAAAAAAAGGCGTTACAAATAAATAATGATTCTAATTACACAATACCAATGAGTGAAATTGTCAGGTTGGGTCGTAAGAGTTTGAGCTTAGTAATTGCTTCCGATGGAGGAAATGCTTGACCATATTTTTGAAAGCACTGTAGGTGGTAGAATTTGTAATATTGATTGGCAGAGAGTTCCATGTTCTTGCTGCTGAAACAGAAAATGAACCAGCTGTTTTGCAGAGTCTGAAACGGGGGACATTAAGGGCGTTACTATTACGTGTTATGTAGTGATGAACAGTTCTACGAGTGTTAAGTTTATTTGCTAGGTAGAGGAAAGATTTATTTTTTAAAAAGTTTAAATATTAAACAACAATAGTGCAAGTTACGTGTCCTTGACATAGTAAGCATATTTTCATTATTCAATTTTGGTAGTACATGTTCCGATCTATGAAATCCAAGGCTACATCTTTGTATTTTTTGTATAGATATTGCGTTACTCAAGGTTAAGTCCGGTCCTTAGACTACATCACAGTAATCGCAAAGAGAT
The DNA here is from genome assembly GCA_022664845.1 of Lepisma saccharinum. NCBI lineage: Eukaryota > Metazoa > Arthropoda > Insecta > Zygentoma > Lepismatidae > Lepisma > Lepisma saccharinum. The sequence continues at coordinate 78,938 of JAGDQP010004453.1, forward strand.
AGGATAAGGTTACAGGCAAGATGGAGTTTAGTCTCTTTCGTGAAGTATTTCCGTAGTTTGTAAAGATACCGCAGGGTTGACAGAGCTTTTGTACACTGGGTGGACACATGAGAGCTCCAGGTAAGATTTTCGTCCATCTGGACTCCTAGATTTCTGACCACCTTGGAATATGGAATATTTAAGTTTATGTTCACTTTAATTTCATCAGGAAATATATTCTTCAGGTTATTTTTTTTGTTCCTATGATCGTGAATGTACATTTCTGTGGGTTAACTAGTAACCCATTACCGACGCACCAATCATTGATAGCTTTCAGATCTTTATTAAGATGTGTCACTTTTGTATTTAATTGACTGGGTGGAGACGAGATAAATAATTATGTATCATCAGCATAAGAATGGACTTGAGAATGCTTCAATGTAAGCGGTAGGTCAGAAGAGTGGTATATTGAAAAAAGTAAAGGACCTAATATAGAGCCTTGTGGCACACCATTATCAATTTTAGCTGATTCAGATAGTACCAGTGCGCAATTTTGTAACGTAACCCTTTGTTCTCTGTTATAGAGATACGACCGGAACCACGAGAGAGTAGACTTCGCTACATTGTAATAATTAAGTTTGGCTAAAAGTAAATCGTGCTGCACTAAATCAAATGCTTTTGTGAGATCAAGCAGAACTAGTACAGTAACATAAAAGGAATTAATTACTTGTAACATTTCATCTGTAACTTGTATCACTGACCTGCTGTTTTAGTGTAAATATCACTGACCTGCTGATCTACTGGTTACCGTCGCTGACATGATCGTGGGATCACGGGAAGCTGAAGGTGTCTAATCATCTTGAAATATCACAACTGGCGTAACTGCACAAATAGTAACGTGAAACGGGTGATTTTAACAAATGACAGTCGAAATTGTACCCGAAAAAATATATTTGAGTAGGGTTTTACGATTGACATATTGTGATCGCCTCTCATTGTCAATCATTATTAATCTTGTATTTATTCTTAAATTTTCATTTTTGTAATCATATTTCTATAATTAACTTTTATTTTTCACACATATTTTATTCTGTTGTAAAGTCTAAACAATAATAAAGATGGCGGGCAGAGAATCTCAACACGAACTCCTTTTAGCAAAGCAATATACGGCTGAACACACACACTTACGGAAATTATGACGTAGACCTATTGTTCTACTTTCCTTTAAGCGGCCATTTTGTGCATTTTTAAGACATCATACGATCGTCACGTGAAAGCACTAAAACGCACACACAAGAGAGCAATGAACTATATTAACCTAATTATTTCGTCACTTCAAGACCGTATATAAAGGACCCCGACAAACCAATCGATCTGCTATCTCACACAGCCGGTCCATGCTGTCACTCTGTACCACAGTTCTAGAAGGAAGCCAAGAAGGAAGTCCTGAACAGTTTAAATCTCATCTTAAAAGAAGCAGTCAATTTTAATACAAGTCTTAGAAGCCCTTTCAAGAACACAACTTTCAACTTTATTTTCCAAGGTATGTTTCAAGGATTTCTTAAACATTGGTGCTTAAATAGTTTCATTGCCTGAACGATTCGTGTGCTCTGCTGAATATTTTAGAATTGAATATAGTTTTTCGGTGTGTGCTGTATTTTATTTGTTCATTAATCTTCGAGTTGAGATTCTGCGCCTTTTTAGGGAAAATGTAAAATCTTGTTATCCATTTCATTCCTAAAGCTAGAATATACTCTATCCTAGAAGTTACCATTATATTAGAGCTAATATCCACTTAACTCACGCTGAACGTCCCTCTCGTATTTGCGAATGCTCAAACCTTTATCTGAGTTACGCTCGAGTAGACTTCTCTTTAGCCCCCAAATAACAAAACCTAAAGTCTACATAATATTTGCCCCCACAAATAGAGGAATAATTTCTCTATAATTGAACACAATTGCAAGACGAAGCCAGACTTTCACATGGTGAATGGACGCCCAGGTTCGAACCAAGTTCGAATACGGTAATTTCCCAGTTTTTGTTAAATTTTAACACATTTTTTTTTTAAATTTTGCTTTTCGGTTAGATAAAATACACTTAGTGTACTGCGATTTTCTATATAGTAGTTTAGGAACGTCGTGTTCAAATTTAATTCGAATCGGATAAATTACTAAAGGATGTGTTGTCATCTTCCACGCGAACAATGGGAGAATATTCATCCCGAAAATATAGAACCAATTGATATTCAAACTCAATATTTGAACTACCCTTTGTTTGTTCTCCAAACAACGCAGTGTGTAGCTAATATTCAACAATATATTGCATATAATATCGCGCAAACAAAAACGGTTAACCAAATTCTGACACCCACCACTTTAGACAAACTTTTGCGTCACATATTTTCAGCGATTGATTTGCAAAATGAACAGCAACGAGTAATTGTACTACAAACATTCATAAATAAGGCAATTACCGCACTTTTGGAAGCACAATATTTCTTTGGAGATTCTTTTACGTTGCATATTACAACCACTGCATACAACACAATCGAGTTTTTTGTCACTAGTGATGACAAATCAACGATTTCACATGCGAAACTACGAAGTACAAATAACACAGCAGATATCATTTATGTTCGACAAACATTAGCATAAAATATTCACACAATGCAAACGTGGATATTACCGTTATGCCAGTTGTATGCTGCAAAAATCATACAGTCAATTCGTCTTTATGCTCCTAAATATTCGCGATTGATTGCACTTGCACCCGAACAGGAGATAAATCTTCGTGAAATATTACTTATTTGTGCAAAGAATTTTTCTGATAAACAGAAATTTGTGCAATTTTGTAAGCGATTGACAAATAACATTTTATCTTTAACCTTGCTAGTTAAATTTAAAGCAGGGAATGCATTTTCTTTCCGCATGGAATTTGAAGACAATAATAAAATCAGGTTTACGATAAAGGATATGTAATGAGAACGGAATAAGAAAAAAAACACACAAAAAAAACTCTGCACTAGTTACGTTCATGCCGGTTAATACACGACATCGCGAATACCGCCACATCAATTCTAGCGACTCGGACGAAACAAGACAATCTGATCATACATCTGATTCAGATGAAACTACCAATATGGCAACTCCAAACGTTATAGTCTATAACAACAATTTAGCTTTGCCTCGATTCAGCTCTAAGACAGGCTCAATCGACTCTTTCTTCAAATCATTTGAAGATGTCGCAAAACAAAATAATTGGTCACATGACAAATGCAAAGAACTGTTACCTACCACATTTCTTTCTAAAGACAGGGACCGAATACAGGTCTGCATAGACAAATTTCACTTACAAGATTTGCCTTACGCTGACTTTAAAAAGAAAATATTGCAAATATTCAGAAAGCCAAGTGCTAAAATTGATGTAGGAATCAAATTACGCGAACGTATACAGCGCAAACGCGAAAATGTAACGAATATTCAAGCATTGATAGCAAAATTCAATTACGACATCGAAGAAAACGCAACAGTAAGTCTTATAATAAATGGCTTACGACCCTATTATTTAGAACGAATAGGGAATAAATCGTTTCAAACAGTAAATGAGCTACTTACCGAATTGCAAGCCATAGAAACAACAAGATATACAGTGCGTAATCGTCAACGGAAAACTCGAGCAGAGGATAGGCATAAAAAGAAAAATCATAAACGTTCTTACTCTTCGGATTCATTACCATCATCAGCATCAAGTTCTGACTCTCATTCAGAAATTTCTGATAAAGAGGATGAAACATGGATAAAAGTTTCACTTAATGTTATCTATAAATCGAAAGATGAACCGCAAACAGCGGAAGATGTTGAAGCTTTACAAGCTCAAATGAAGAAATTGTCATTACAACTACGACAATATCCACAAAAATCTAAGTCTAAAATGCAACCGCGCTCAAATCAACAACAACCACAACAGCAGCAACAATTCAAAAAACAACAACGTCAAAATTATAGCAGAAATCAACAAGGTAATTATAAAGGAAAGAATTTTGATCCGAATTTTCGCTACAATAATAGAAATTATAACAATAATTTTCGTCAACAAAATAGATATCCGCGAAATAATTTCCAGCAGAATGGAAATTATAGGCCAAATTTTCAACAACAACGATATCAGCAACAACCATCATATAATCAAAATCGTTCTTTTTCAAATCCGTATAACCAAAATTATAATAATCAGTATTATTATAATAGACAAAATCAAGGATATAGACAAGCTCCGCGATTTCGGCAACCATACAATCAACAACAAAAACGTCCATATCCGCCACAATGGCAAAATCAACCACGCCAACAACAAAATCCACAGTATCAATCAGGTCCGCGACAAATACGCAATCAGGTTTATACAACAACATATCAAAATCCAAATCTAGTTAATGATCCAATAAATTACCAGCAACCTTTAAACGGGGAAATACTGCAGTAAGATATGAGGCCACTGGAGGACGTCGGAAACCTGAAGTCCTCAAAATCCCGATTACAATCAAAGACGATTTAGCATTTTTACCAATTAGCATAGACAATTGGAAACGCGATTCACTTTTGGATACCGCAAGTCAGGCATGTATAATTGATTCTACATTAATAACTAAATATATGCAGCTAAGATATGAGGATGTGCAAATACAGGGTGTTTCACAAGAAACGATAACGGTAAATAAAATTGCAATAGTTAAGTTTAAAATTGGTAATGCACGTTTTTCGCAAGAATTTCTCGTTTTAGATAATTTTCCACAAAAACATTTATTAGGTAGTAATTTTTTAATTCAACATCAGGCAACAATTAGTTACGAACAAAAAACATTGACTTTAACACATTTTGGCAGAAATCCGAACGTACCCCGAAAAAATCGAAATTTAACATATGTTTTAGAAACTAAATTAACATCGCAAATAGAAGCAAATTTGAGACCGAAGTATGTTACTTCTAGGCGCATTTTTCTTCCAAAACGTTCAGAAATTATCATCCCATTAAAATTAATAGAGTCACGTATGGGACAAGAGTCCGTATTAGAACCAAATTTGGCTATACAACAAAAATATGGAATATTAATTCCTAGAGCTATTCTTTCACCTTCTGCATTAGTTAAAGTTATTAATCCATCAGAACGGAAAATTATACTTCCCAGACATTTAGAAATTGGACATGCTCAACAACTCTATGTTCCACCGGTTCTTACTTGTAATGTTGCATCACGAAGTGATACATTGAACAAGGAAGAAAATGATGTAGAAATAGATAGATCCAAATTTGATCCATCACGCATCTCTATAGGTTCAGATTGTAGTCCGGAAATAAAAGACCAAATTCTTCAATTATGCTATACCTACGCTAATGTATTTTGTTGGGACGACCAAACTATCGGACGTGTACGAGGTTATCAATTTCCAATTGAGTTAGACACAAAATTACCGTTTCATCGTCGACAATATCCCATCCCCTATGCTCTTAAAGACAAAATCAGGCGAGAAATTAATACCCTTCTCGAGCAAAAGATTACAGAACCTTGCCAATCACCTTTCAATAGTCCAGCGCTATTTATACAGAAACCAGACTCATCAGTAAGGCTAGTCTTAGATATGAGAGATATTAATCATCATGCTAAATTTATGACTACTTCACTTCCATCTTTACATCATGTACTTTCCACAATATCAGGAAAATATTGGTATAATAAATTAGATATAAAATCAGCATTCTGGAATATTGAAATTACAGAAGAAAGCCGTGATTGCACCGCATTTTGTCTTCCAGAATTAGGAACTTACAGATTTTGTGTACTACCCCAAGGTTTGACCTCCACGCCTAGCATATATACATCAATTATGAATCTGGCCGTCTCGAACGTATCTCCAATGCATATAACAACGTACCTGGATGATATATTTCTCTATGGAAATGATGAAAAAGAAATGCCAAAGTTACTCGAAACCTTATTCAAGCGAATGCAGAATATTGGTCTTCGATTTTCTTTAGAAAAATCAACCTTTATGCAACATAAAATTATG
>JAGDQP010004454.1:3312-33371 GCA_022664845.1 Lepisma saccharinum
CATATTACCTGTCTTCGTATCCCATCGCCTGCTTGGATGAAAGTCCTCCTTCCTATGCTTTTCAATGTACACATATCTTAAAACCATAGCTGCTTAATACTCCTGTTAAGTTCGTAACCAACTGTTTGTTTTGTATCCAATACCTCATAAAATGCAAACATCTTGTTTTTACTGTCCAACAAAAGATAACAACTTTCGTTTTTGTGCTAGTTGCTAACACAATGAATGCTTTTTTGCCCAATTGGCTTATATGAAAAGAGTGTAAGGTTTCTGCCCAGCACTCACATCTCACCATTCTTTTCAATAAGTGCTTCTCGGAGGGTTATTTCCCGAACTCCTGGAAACAAGCAAATATTACTCCGGTTTACTAAAAAGGTGAAAGAAAAGTCCTGTGTTCTTTCATATAGACTTATTTCCCTTCTTTCTACCCTCGCTTTAATTTGTGAAAAATTACCACACACAGGATTCAGAATCATGTCCTCCCAGCATGTCTTTGTAAAATAGACAAGAACTTGACGTCATATACCTAGACTTCTCCAAAGCATTTGAAACAGTCAATCACAAACTTTTTATATACATGCTTGCCTCCAGATTTAGTACACACGGACTCCTCCTTCCGCTTCTAACATATTTGACTGGAACTGGTAGCATATCCAAGCTCCTTAGGGCCAGTTTTATTTTCCCTCTACATTAATGACTTACGTGAACTCTGTGCTTCTCTACGCTTGTTACGGTCCTTCTCGTTCCTGGTATGGTCCTACTAATATCAATGTTGCTGCTGCGTGGTTCAACTAGTTTGCAGAGAAGACCTCTAACATATTTGTAACATCTCAGGGCGTTGATGGGTTCTGACTCGACTTCCTTTAAAGAAACACGGCTTATAATAGTCAGTCTTAGTGCTCCAAGTATACCTATAGTGGCGCTACACCGACCCATACCTAGACTATAGACCAAATCAATATTCAATGCTTCGGATCTTCAGCTACCAGAAGATTGGATATTGATTCTCCAAAGCTTCTACCGAATAAAAATTAGGTGCAGTTAAAACATTATTTATTAAAGAGGTCTCTACATGAGGTAGAGATCTCTAACTGCAAAAACCCAACATGGCTTCTTATGTACATGCACAATACATTTAATAGTCACAATATTATTTCTATAAGTAATAACGCATTTGTATTAACAAATAACCATATAACACGATAAAAGGCAATTAGCTATACTTTTGTGCCGATAATGAACTATACAAGTTTAAGGAATCATTTATCAATTCATTAATGCATACCTGAAACTCCAACTCTCGAAGTAGTGACATCTAGCGGTGAAATTCTGAATTACCAAAATTTGATATACATCATAAAATAGAACGCGAAACAACTTTCAGCTCTTAAAACAATAAATAACTTTGGGATTCATTACATACAAGTTAAATATCATTATAAATACGTAAACGATTGATTCTAATTGAATCTGATTGAACGTAATTGGTATCAAAGCAATATACCGATTGGCAGTGCCATAACACGCTGATTACTGCAACATTTTTAAAACCATTAAATCTACAGAAGATACTTTCTTCCTTCAAGCCGCTATAGATTCTGTTGAAATGTGGTGCAATGATTGGTTACTGAAAGTCAGTCATTGCAAAACTGCTGCAATGCGTTTCTCACTCAAAACCCATAATACAAAAGGTGCGTACACATTAGCCTCATCTAATATACTATGGGTAGACCATTACAAAGACATTGGTATCTTTTTTGATGAAAAACCCAATTTTTCTCCTCACATTGAATTCGTAACTTCTAAAGCACTCAAACTTCTTGGACTTCTCTGCAGGTTTACCGATATCAAAGATTTCAGAGCTCTTCGGTCATATTTTCTCACTTGTGTACTTCCTACTATTGAATACTGTTCATCTATCTGGTCTATGGCTTGTGAAACCAACTTATCTAAATTGCACAAAGTCCAAAATGTCTTTATTCGCATTGTACAACACAGGGTACCCAACCTTCAACACAAACCTAACGTAGACATTTTGAATTCTCTTGACTTAAAACTTCATAGACACAGGAAGAACACTAAATGACTTAAAATGTCTTAATAAAATAATGCAGGGCACACTCAGGACCAACGACCTTCTCCCACTTTCTAATCTAAGAGTACCCAAACAAAATAAAGTGCCCGTTCCCAACATCATTTCTACCTCTCAAAACCGAGATTGTGTTTGGTCTAGAGATCTGTTGTATACAGATTATCACATTTTTACAATACTCTTCCTTAGCCAGCAGATTTCTGCCTCAGTAAGAGTAAATTTCTAAAGACTTGGTATATGAATCTGGAATGAATGAAAAAAAAAACTGATCTTATTTTTTATTGTATAATTATTTTGTTGTTAGTTTTACTGTTATATCACATTGTTATAAGAACTGTGTAAAATGGCGTTTACTGTATACGTGCTAACTTCTAATAAATAAAAATTATATTCTTTCTTTTCCTGCTCTTTACTAAGTGTCTAATGTTTCATTATGCTCTGAGAAAGCTGCTCGTATATAAAAGCAGCGAATCGTGTTAGGCACACATTCGATAAGTAATTTACCACACCTTGGAATAACAAAAACGTCTGTACGTTTTTGCACTGTGTTTCCGCGGAATTAAATTTAAAGTAGTCATTTTTTTTTTGCACGGGGTGTATTTATAGGGTGAACCAACCAGTAATGATAAGTGATCACCCTATCAGTAATTGGCACGACTGTGACTTTTACCCATGATTTTTTCTTATTATAATGTTCTCGTGATTTATCAAGCATGTAAGAGTTCCTGTGATTGGTTCATGACAGATTGTGTGTTGTATGAGCCAGTTTTATGTCACAGCAAAATGGTGGGTTTGAAAACAGGCGAGTCATGATGTGCAGTAGTGAATAGCTGAATGTTGTAGTTTATATATAGTTGTCACGTCTTATTTTGAATTTCTCCATATTTCAAAAACCCTCTTACACCGTATTAATCAAATTTCCAATCTGATTTTCTTGTGGGGTGCTCACCATTGGATCAGTAAAATGCCAGCAGCATGTAATGACCACCCCGTGCCCATTGTCAGGCTAATGAAATTGAAAGAATACTAACTAGTTAGTGGTTTTTGCTCGAACAAAAATTATGATGCGGAAACTCCAACATGGCGACTCCTTAGTACCAGTCCTCTGTGTCTATTTTCTCCCCTATCGTGTGAACGAGTTTTTGTAGCCGCTTTTCTATTATGTTTGTGATGTTCGTGTAAAAAAATTGGTTAATTCTGATTTTATATGGGTCTGTCTAGTAACTTTGGACTTCGGCCCGTCACGTTTCTCCCTTTAGCCATTAAAATCCACACCCATGCCCCTGCCGGGACTTTCGAGTCATTGGCCTACCCCCATAGACCGCACGGCTACATGCCGGCGCTTGACTTGGTGTTCTATAAGGTAATTACCATTATTTACCATCTGTATTCCCACGTTGGCCTTCCTTTGTTCCAACTAATAAGTAATGTATTATATTTTACAGGTAGTAGTACAGCTTGTGTTGTAGTATTGAATCGAGAGACAAACATGGTCTACACTGCCAATATTGGAGATAGCGGTTTTGTAATTGTAAGGCGAGGCGAGGTTGTGCATCGCTCTGAAGAGCAGCAACATTACTTCAACACGCCGTTCCAGCTATCACTTCCTCCCCCAGGACACAGCGGGCTTGTTCTTAGTGACAGGTGAGTATATTCATAGGTAAGCAATTTCGGTCTTGAAAGCCAGAGAATATAGCGATGGGGAGTCGTTGTGCTGATCACGTAACACCCTGTGTGTACCGAAAATGTCTGTATTTACCGAGTGTGTGATTTTTAAATATATTTTAAATAGATTAATTTTTCTAACGTCTCTGTATTACGTTTCTTTGGTGAATGTTCTAGGAACGAAACAAAAGTTAATGTAAAATATTATCGATCAGGATTTTAATGATTGCGAATTTCATACGCTAAATTGTTTCTTCTGTGGTAGTAATTCGTGTATAGGAGTTTATTCGAATTTCATATTATATTGATTGTTGTTGAACGTTATGTTGCTATTTATTATACTACATACACGGGTTTTATAATTATTATTTATCTAATAAAGAGAGTTCAGTTCTCCTCACGTTTAATCTTTCTCTCAATTGGATTTCCAGGGTTGGCGGTGTAACGTTTGATATTCTGATTGTTGATTTTAAGAGACAGCGTATTTGGCTACTGCAACCTGCAAAATAAGCATCTAATTAACATGAATTCTCACACATTTCTAGGAATATAATGGTTTCAAGTGGTTACTCGAAAACATGACTCCATACCCTTTTCAGCAGATTTCGTGACATTGTGAAGGAACGTAAGTGAAGACCTTGCGAGCTATTTTCTCTTTAGAAATAAGGATTTAGATATAATCGACATTTCCATAAAGTTATTACGTGGGTTATTAAAATAGCCTTATTTCTCAAAAAAAAAAAAAAGCCTCACTTAATTATCTTTACAATGCCATGTATTATGTTTAAAGGGTTATTGAGTAATTTTTCATAAAAACGTGATGAAACATCAATAGTCCTAAAAATGTGTGAAAATCCATGTTAAATTAGACGCTTGTTTTACAGGCTAACATAGCCAAGTATCGCATCCGCTTAAGGAGGAACTCACGAATTCTAGGTGGTCGTGTCACAGGTTACAAACATTTTTTTCTGTTCATATGCTAGTACCTATATTAGATTTGGTATTTTTTTTAGAAAAATATAATAGTTAGTGGTCCCTTAAGGTTGCTTTTGTGTGTGTTTGTCTTTAACAATAAGCTTCTTAGAGGATACTATTCAGCTCTAAACGGTCGCAGAGTATAATTGAGGAGACGAATCAAATGGAGCAACTAAGATTTCATAGGTCAATCGAAATTGTCAGTTTCCTGAACCTCGAGCTCCAGCTTTAGTGAATTTTCGTTATTACAGGCTTGTTCGAAATTGCTTTGTAACAGCAGAGTTTTACAGGTCTGTAAGGCATAGTCAAAACGTATGATAGTGCAATCCAAAATTCTTTGTACTTTCCATTTCCCTTTCTTTTAGCTGAACCTTTAACGTCCTTTTTTCCTATCTTTATCTATATCGGTATCATGTTAACCGATACTTCGTGTGCAAACGGTTCTAGTATCTACTTAAGGAGAAAAATTCATACACCCTCCATTCCAAAAGAAACCGAACGTTTTAAAAAAACAAAAAAACAATGTACATTTTGGAACAAATCATTTTTATTAATCAATGTATTCCACTTCTGCATCGATACACATATTTGCACGCTCCAACAAGTTGTCAAACGACTTCTCCATGTCCTTTATTGGAATGGTCTTTAGGACGGCGGTCGTCGCCTTCTCAATGGCTTCAATCGATGCGTGCCACTTTCCTTTCATCGCCAAATGCAGTTTCGGGAACAGATAGAAATCGCACGGAGCGAGATCTGGTGAATAGGGCGGATGATGCAAACGAATAATGTGATTTTTGACCAAAAATTCAGTTACAAGTCGCGAACGATGTGATGGTGCATTATCGTCCAAAAGAGTCCAACTGCCGATTTCTCGATATTCGGGCCGAATACGACGAATTCTTGCCAGCAAACGCTTCATGACGCCCAAGTAAAACTCTCCAGTGACTGTCTGGCCGGGCTGAACAAATTCTTTGTGGATAATTCCTTTTGAATCGTAAAAACAAATCAGCATCACCTTAACTTTTGACTTCACCAAGCGACTTTTTTTGGGTGGTCCTTCATCCGGCGCTCTCCATTCAGCACTTTGCCGCTTTGTTTCGGGCTCATATTCAAAACACCACGTCTCGTCACCAGTTACAATCGATTTCAAGAAGTTTCGATCCTGCCGAGCACTTTTAACAATGTCTTTGCAATGCGCAATTCGATCAACTTTTTGGTCTTCGGTGAGTTTGTGTGGTACAAACCGCGAATTAACCTTCTTAAGGCCCAAAACTTGGGTCAAAATGCGGTATGCTGTTGTTTGAGGAATGCCTAATTCCATTTCAATAACTTTCACCGACGCTTTTTTGTTATGTTTGATGAATTCACGCACTTTTTCGATGTTTTCTTCCGATAATCCGGTTCTGGGACGGCCTGATCTTTCGTCATCATCCAGCGTCTCTCTACCCGATTTGAAACGCCTGAACCACTCGTAAACTTGCGTACGGGATAGACACTCATCACCATATGCATTTTGTAGCATTTGGTGCGTTTCAGTAAAAGGTTTACCCAGTTTAACACAAAACTCAATTGCAGCTCGTTGTTTGAAACTCATTTTCCGACCGATGTACACAACACACTGACAGTTGAAACGCAATAACTTTGTTGCCGTGCATCCAAATGTCATGACATTTATACCAGTTGTCAATGAGGGACTACGCCATCTACCGGTAAAATATTACAACAGATGGCACTAGTGGTACTATTTGTTTTCAAATGTTCGGTTTCTTTCGGAATGGAGGGTGTATGTGTGACCTAAAATTGTATAGGTAAGTTAGAAAATATGTTCTCTGAATTTTAAGGGGCCTCCATAATTTTCTCGTATACTCAAATATTCCTTTTTCTTGTCGAATAGTAAGGTCCAAATAATAATAATTATAATAATAAATAAATTTCGATTAAAGAGTTTTCTGATTAATCGTGGATGCCTTTTATTTGACTCAATTTTGAAAAGTAACCCAAGCTTTTTGCCCAAATACGGAAACAGGTTTCGTAGTAAAGGGTGAAGAGGTACGATTTGCTCCGTTGAATTGTACCCTTAAGGGGTTAAGGTGCTTGCTGATGAGGAAACGCAATAACTAGCAGGAAATTACAGAAAGACTAGTAATATTAAGGGGGTTAACCACTCGTATTTTATAATTATTTATCAGGAGATCATCAGCTGGCTACGACACCAACCAAAAAACTTCTTGCTGGTTTTGAGGGACAAGTGCCTAAATGTTCATGGAGATTACGTTGAAAAAGAAACCAAATTTCTACAGATAACTATTTCAACTTTCGTTTCTATTACATTGTGCGACTTATATATTGACTTACCCTCGTATTAATGTCTGCTATCGATAAAATGGGTAATAGTATTATTTCATGCTTTCGAAGGTCCGACAAGTGGACAAGCAACTTGCCTTTAATTTTAGTGTTCTTTCTCAATTGTCACCATTAAAGGAAACTGGTAATAAGCAGGTATTTTACACATGTTATACCCGATATAATGCTTTACATATAAAATTTTCTCTTGACCGTGAACCAGCATTTTGAGAAACTTTTGACAAATGGTTGAGCAGGTAAAATTCATTTGTGAGTGAAAAGGTAGGAATGTCAAAACCCATTCATCTTACAAACTGGGTCTGTCGTGGAATCTTGTTGACACGACAAACCACTACTATTTACTCACCTGTGTAATTTTATCTAAGAACTGTTCGTAGTTAAAAGCTTCTGAAGAAGTAGGCTCAGACCCAACGAAAATTTTGAGTACAAAAGCAATAATTCAGAAGATTTTAACATCAGTTTACATTATGATATTGTTCAAGAGCTTGTTACAATTTTTGCCAAGTAGTCTTCTTGTAAATAAAGAGTACTTATCCTATCATTATTCTGATTTAAATTTCACCTGTTATCTTTTAATTCTAGGCCTGAATCAGCGAACACAACAATTTTCAGGGTAGAAGATGGTGACGTCATTTTGCTTGCCACCGATGGAGTGTTTGACAACATTCCTGATCAACTTCTTCTCACAGAACTGACCAAAGTAGAAGGGGAGAGGGATCCAATCAAAATCCAAGGTGTAGCCAATTCTATAGCATGGATGGCACGTAACCTTGCATTTGATGCAAATTTTATGTCTCCGTTTGCTCAGAGCGCTCGCGAAAATGGTATTGACGCTGTTGGTAAGTTGAAACTAATTTATTAATTGTTCAAGTTACAGTACACTTTTTTTTTAAGTAATCATACAATTAAGATAAACAAAAATAAACAAGGAAGTTAACAACATTTTTACTATTAATTATTGTTTGTATTCTAAAATTTTCTTGAAACTACCCCCCCCCCCCTCTCTCTCTTTTTTTCTCTGAGAATAGCTGCAAGAAGGACGAGGTTGGGTAAATAAAGGTGGTAAATTCCCTGGTTTGCTCCCTTCAATTCAAACACTGCTATTTATGAAATAAAAGTAATATATTCCTATACACTCGCCTTGGCTCATTTTCACCTGTCTTATAGTGGCGAAGGTAAGGAAGATGGTGATTATCCCTCTCCCCCTCCCCCCACTTTACTCCACTTGGAAGGAGAGTATTTCTACAAGAAAAAGAGTTACTGTATGTTTGGAAACCTATCATTGTTAGTTAAAAAATAAAATTAATTGTAACGGCGGTAACAGCACTATGGCTTACGCCCGTACCCATATAATTGTTAGTTTCATAAACAGATAAATGATCGTATTGTACATTCTGTGTTGTAGTTTCACAATTAGGAGGATGTGGTAAATGACCTTTTAGGACAAGTAAAATAAAAATTAATTGACAATCATACCGATAGTGCTGGTAAAAAAATAAAAACATATTTCTAGATAGTAATGAAAAATGTAGTTATTCCTGTACTGATAGTCTCAACGAGTGTTGAAAGGAGACCATTTTAAATATAAAGCATTTCGAATCTATGGTTGAAGCAGTTGTTTTGTACGTGTAGAAGAAATAACTTTAACAGACGTCCTGGTTACATTAGATACGTGAAAATTACACAAATTGGGAAAAGTTTCGTGTTATTGTAAGATACAGAACAATGTAAGATCTAATGTGAACTTTCAGATCATTAGGGGAGAAGATAAAATTTTGGTAAACTTTATTTTGTATGGGCCATGTTAGTAACTTTTGACTTCGGCCCGTCACGATTCGACAAGTGCAATGCTTGTTAAAATCCACAAACATCCATGTCCCAGACGGGATTCGAACCCGCAATCTTGAAGAGCGTAATATCTCAGACCACACGATTACCTCGGTCGGCTATAAGGGGGCGTGTGTTATACCATTTAAATCAAATTAATGAAATTTGAAATCAGGTTTCAGCTAGTTCCCCCTCCCCGTGACTACATGCAGCTGAATGTTTTTCTGTATTAGCGGATGGAACTCTTGATACCACCAACATGGAAATATGGACTTTGTTGTTAACTCCGTCAATGAAGTGTGTGTAAGATTTTCTTAAAAATCAGTTGATTCACATGACTTGGTAACAATCTGGCAGATCTTCCCCTAACGTAGGGTTGCTCGGAGAGTTGTGAAGAAAGAATATCTGGGTTTAGCGAAAACAATTTTATCAAATCTGATAAATTTTGTTGTTCATTATGAGTTCATATTTCATTAAGAATATGGTGGTGGTAGCAATACAC
The DNA here is from genome assembly GCA_022664845.1 of Lepisma saccharinum. Taxonomy (NCBI): domain Eukaryota; kingdom Metazoa; phylum Arthropoda; class Insecta; order Zygentoma; family Lepismatidae; genus Lepisma; species Lepisma saccharinum. The sequence goes on from JAGDQP010004454.1 coordinate 12,738, forward strand.
TGAAAAAAAAAATCAATACATACTGTGACAGTAGACCCTACCCTGCTACGATTTATGTAACACATTTGCTCAATGTTGGAGTATGTAAGGTCACTCATATTCGACTGTGAATTATTTAGGTACAATATGAGCTCTTATTTTTCATGTCCGTTGACGGAAAGTGCGTTTTTATGGGAGCATGGAGAGTGCAAATGTTCCACCTATAAAAAAATATGAAGTATGAGAAGACAGACATAAAAGTATGATGCAGTCCATGATTTTAAGAATTAACCTAATCTGTGTTCGAAGCAATTATCTAAATTTCTTCATCCAATAATTTCACAAGTTCAGATTGAAGATAATATGTAATGAATTCAATGCATTTCTAATATATTCGCTGTTCGAGTGAATTAATATTTCCCTACGATTAACCATTGAACAGATTCTTATAAAATTTGAAAGCACTAAAGCATATTGTCAGAATGAAGACAGAACAAGTTGCAGTATATTTTAGCATGGAAGAATCTATGAAAATATATACAAAAATCCAGAAAATGAAATCTAATAATAGTATAACGCAAGCTCTTTCACGCATGTATACAACATCTTTCTTAGGGTATACAGGGATTTGGGGGAGGTTCAAAGAGCGCCTGGATATGAAATTAGATAACAAATATATAATAACGTCTAAAATTATGTTAAGTTTACAAAAAATCCGAATGTGGTAGAGGTCCGTACCCTTTGAACACTCTGCCTGGATACGTCACTGAGCTGTATGAAAGAATAGTATTGGTCTAGAATATCCAAAAACTACAAAAATTAACTTCCTAAATCAATTATCAGAAATGGTAGTATTTTATAAAAGTGTTATCTGAGGCTTCATGAATATTTTTAGAAAAAAAGACACCCAACAGAAAAAAAAACTCCCACAGTTGTAGAATTTTAATTTTCCTTTGCGTGTAAAATATTCTTCACTAATTGGAACTTTCGAAAGCGAAACTAATAAAAGCGAGATGTTCTATTCAAACTGGAATGGAAGCATATCTGATTTCCACATTTTTTGAAAAAGGCCTCAGATTTTGTACAATCCACACGCACATCTAAGTCATAGATGACGTTTTATTGTCTGAAGCTAATAAATATATTAATAGATCCGAGCTTTCGTATGTGACTGAACGGACTGGCAGTTCTAGCAGAGAAAGCTGTCATCAAAGTAAGCGTATAAAGCCGTAGTAAATATTCGTCGAGAAGCTCTTCGTTCTTGACAAAATCTAACCTGAAATTTGAAATATGGCTAAATTTGTATTGAAATTATTACTGAACTAAGCAAACTATAAGGATGTATTATATTCATGCATGTGTCTGCACAATAATTGCATTGGTCTAAAATTATAGATAAAAGCCCCGAACTATTTTTAATTTTGTTGTATTGGGTTGCGTAACTCTCAAGGATGTGGTTTTCGAAATATCCCGTCCCTTAAGAAATTTCTGTCTACGCTAGTGCTGACTTACTATTGTGGAACGTAGTTAAAATAACTTGAAATAGCGTCAAAAGGTATGTTACATTTCTGCATGAGGAAATTTAATTTCAATCGTTTCTAACTGTTGAAAACAAATGCACCGGGAAGTAGGAAGATGATGAGCTACACTTGTCAGTACGGTGATTAATTACCGTCTTGCGGCGTGCCAAAAGCAAAATTAGATCTGCGTGTGAATCGCACGTGTAAGATATCTCGTGAGGGTGAAAAGAGCCAACGTGTGGAATTAACGTGATGCATTTATCACTAAATGTTTACTTATACCCTTGAACGTAACTCAGAACCTGTAGGTTTTGATTTGTAGTTTCTTTTTTCTGGAGTACTACAGATAGAGATATTCACCCGAGAATCACCGTGGTTTTACATAACTTGACCAGTCGTGGCCACATATTTGTTACTTCACATATACAAAAGCGGGTGGTAACTTCAGGTCCTGGCTGACATATTCCCTCCCCTATCCCGGCCAGAGCCTTAGATGTCGAAGGACCATAAATAAAGTTCAAATTCATATACAGAAGCAGTTTTCAGTATGGGAACGAATCCGATAAAAAACGTAAAACAGGTTATAAGGCAACGAGCAATACTGCTCATCCACTGGCGACACGAATAAACATCAAGTTATGTGGGCCAAGGTGGACAGTGTTTTAATGTGCAACGTCTCCCCATTGCCAATTCTTCGGTAGAGACCTTCACTGCTAGGACACGAAATCTGTACACAAGTTTTACACAGTCTCCATTGAAAACAATATCACCAAAACAGTGCTCGACCGCTTTTACCTCCGGAGGTGCCCAGGATTAATTAACAAGGACACTCTGGTACTCAATTTGATAGATTGGGTGCAACTCAGAGCTGAAATACGCGTAAAAGAGAGAATTGAAAGATGTATTACTGAGAGCAAGAAAAGAGAGAACTTGTTTGAAGAAATGTAAAACCGTACTTAGTTTTGGAGCTAGAGGCATCCAAAGGGTGTCCAACATCGTGACGAGTGACTTAATACTGTGACATATAATGATGTAAGATATATCGGCTTAGCAAATCAGAAGGTTGTACGTAATAAATGTATTTGAACAAAGCTTATGATTGGCGTAGAGGTGATTTATATGCATTTCTATTGCGCAATGTCCATTACAAGGCAATGAAATTTTGATCGATCTAGGTAGCCGTTTGGAGTAGGAGGCTAGGTCGCCGTACACGAAGTTGTGACCTTCTGAGGCATGGATGTTAGTAAATTTTAACAACATTGCACTTGTATCATCGAGATGGGCCGAAGTGCATACTTACTAAATTGGGCTTATATAAATTAATTGTTTCTTACAGTGAGATTTTGACGTTGGGAATCCCCTTTGTTCAGAATGCACTGTCATAATTTTGACTCAATCAGATACAATCGTTGGGTACAACTTCTATTGTGACGATGCCTCGTCATTGAGTGCCCATAGTCCTTTTCTCTTGTTTCACGGGTATCTTTTTTCAATACCTTGTGTATATAGTGTGCCATTAATAACGCTAACGACGTGTTATTAAATGATTAATTCCAATGTGTACGCACTATTTACATCTCTTATACTAGTTCTACAAGCGTGGATCTCCTCTTCTGGTAACGTTTTTTGCTGGCTTATCACTGCATGGATGTTGTTTCATCCGCTACAACTTCTCTTCGTGGTTTTTTGATTTGGGGAGAGGAGTCAAATCTACACAGTTTCGGAGTTTTGTTCATTTTAACTCTTGTTAACATTCTAAACCAGCTTATGAGCTTCTAAGGGCAGAACCTGCAGTTTTTGTGAAAGTGGGTTCCCAGCCACTTCACCGTGACCTTGTTAACTGACCTACCGTGTATACTCTTTGACAGCCTAAGTTTGCAGTGACGTCACTAACGACATCATGTTAAGTCGATTATAAAATGGTCAATAGTAATGTTTAATGTGTTGGTCCTCAGGTCTTGTATTCCACGTTTTAGAAATAAGTATAAGTGACATTCAAAAGGCCATACAGAAACTGAAACCAAATAAGGCAGTTGGGCCTGATAATATACCAGCTTATATTGTGAAGGGTTGTAGTGATATTTTTAAAGAACCGCTATATACGTTATTTAATTTATCAATAAGAACAAGTGTATTTCCGGATATGTGGAAAGAATCAATTATATGTCCAGTTCCGAAAGCAGGCAATAAAAATAAAGTTGACAACTATCGTCCTGTAGCCATATTGTCAACGGTTGCTAAAGTATTTGAAAGTGTCATTTATGATCAGGTCATGCAGCATGTTAAGCCGGTACTTTCAATATATCAACATGGCTTTTTACAGAAAAGATCTACTGTAACTAATCTCGCTATAATTACAGACTTCATAGCTTCCGCCATAGACAATAAAGAACAAGTAGATGTTGTATACACGGATTTTAAAAAAGCATTCGATACTGTAGACCATAATATACTAATTCAAAAGCTTTCCACATTCAGTTTTAGTCCTTCTATAATCCATTTCTTCAAGTCTTATTTAAGTAACCGTAGACAATCCGTTCTATATAAAGAATATAAAACCAATTGCTTTTATGTCGGTTCCGGTGTTCCTCAGGGATCTAATCTTGGTCCTCTTCTGTTTTTATTATTTATTAATGACTTACCACACTATATTCAAAATTCTCGTAAGCTGTTGTTTGCAGACGACTTAAAAATATTTGTCAATGTAAAGTCATTGGATGACTGTCTACTGCTTCAACAGGATTTGACCAGTATACTGAAATGGTGTTCTAGGAATAGACTTGAAATAAATATTGGTAAGTGTAAAGCCATGACCTATAGCAGACGGGAAAAAACTTACGATTTCACTTACTCGATCAATGGAATAAGCTTAAAAAAATTGGATACAATTAAAGATTTAGGTGTTACATTCGATAGTAAACTAACCTTTTCGCCACATGTGGTAAATATGACCAATGATGCATATAGAAACCTAGGATTTCTTGTTAGGACAACCAAAGAATTTGCAAATGATAGCACTTTGAAAACTCTTTACTATTCCTATGTTACGTCCAAACTTGAATATGCCTCACTTATATGGAATACCTCTATGAAAGCTAGTTGCCAGAAGATCGAACACGTACAAAGCAAATTTTTACGTTTTCTCACATACAAACGGACTGGTTTCTACCCGAAATACGAATCTTACAACAATTTAATCGATAATTTTAAATTTCAGAAACTTGATCAAAGACGAACATTAAACGACCTACTCTTTTGCACAATAAAATAGACTACCGAATTAATTGCAAAAATAATTATTAAGGTCCCATCCCTCAGAACGCGCGAGGGAAATAGTGGCCTATTATACTGCAGAAAAGCTCGTACAAACGTATTAAATATGTCACCTACATGGAGAACTAGTGCTACTTATAATGCAATAGGTAAGAATTGTACAAATTTGGATCTATTTGGAAATTCGGAAGAACTGTACAAAAGATTGATACAGAATATATTGTAAAAAAAAAAAAAAAAAAAAAAATGAGAAAGAGAAAGAAAAAGGGTATAGATGTTCTATTATTTGATGGAACAATTTGATGTGTCATTAAATGAAACAATGTAACAATTATTGTAGACGCTATAAATAGGCATTAAGGCCTGTTGTGTCGATGAAATAAATAAATAAAATTATTGTCTTGTAACGAAGTTTTATTCCAGAATTGAGTAGTCACAAACAGCGAAATTAACAGTGCGAGCGAGTACTTAAAAAAGTATTTATTCAATTCATGGTATTGCATAAAAGACATGGTATGTTCTCAGTTACAGCAGGTACTTTATAAATAGGGATTATAATAAAAATATACACTTTCAGTTGTTTGTTACAATGTTTGTGTGAACTTCTCAGGAACATGAGACTATTTGCACGGATCAAGAAACCGCCATATCAACGAATGTTGTAATCTGTTATTATTTTCCACACACATTCTCACAACTTCATCCTTATTTTACATTAATTGTATACAATTAGCTGCTATATTTGTTTAATGTACTCAGTTAATACTAATTACAGGCTATTGAATATTCAATAATCATGAAATTTTATCGGTACAAATCGAGATAGCGTATAACTTAGAGAGTTAGAGATATTGCTGTTACGTCATTACATACTTAGGTTGTCAGAGCGTTTGATTACGTGACTAATTTTGTAGGAAATGTTGTAATTTTCTTAAACTAATATTTATTTCCTTATATATATTTCAGGAGGAAAACCGGATGATATTACGGTTCTTCTAGCGACGGTTGCCATCTGAAGATGAGCTAAGTTTTCAATAGTGTTGTTTAGAGTCAAGAACTTCGTTGTCTGATAGAAAAATGTGACATTACTCGAACATTAGTGCTTGTGATATTAAGTGACCACACCGTGGACAATTGTGATTTATTTTTTCTCCGGCAATGCAGACGAGGAGACATATCAGAATTGTACACCAAACTCCAATAGAACATGCATACATACGTAAATGGGAAGAATACCAGTCTTAGTGTTTTACTTCGAACAAGACCATTATTGCATCAGTGTCATAACAATGCAGTGAAGAAATCATGGCATTTTGCTGTGTGTTATAGTAATTTCTAGTATGTGACAGTGTCATTAAAGAATTCTAGCCAAGTATTGGTTAAATTCAGATGTTTTTCTTTTTCTGCCAAAAGCAGCCCTTTTTTTAAATTAATTATTATAACTGGTGCTTTATGAATACATCAGCTATTTATTTTGTTTATCAGTACGCTCACACTGAGTGATACACGCAATTTAGAGACAATTCTATACCGTTAGAAGATAATGTAGATTTCAAAATGGCAGATTGGGCTCTACTTTATCATCAAGTAGTAGGTAAAAATTGGAGATATTTTTTTTGTTTTTGTGCTACAGTTTGTCTTTAAGATTACCTACGCATTCGCAGAGTCTAATATGAAACTCCTGATTAATTTCTGGTCAAGACAATTCAGCGAACAATTTTTTGAACGGAATAGTAACACGTCGTTAAATGTGTGAATTTGAAGTTGCTCACATAACGCTTTATTTTAATTGAGCTTGATTTAGTGACTTGTTTTAATTTGCATGGTGCAAAACGAGCATGATGTCATGTAACTCTGTGAAGATGGCGAACGAGAAAACTTAAGTTTTGAGTGATTCAAATGTCTTTTATCAGTTATTTTCCACTTCGTATAAATAGAGCCTCTTATATTTAAATATTATTATTATTTTCAGCACTTCTGTACATGTCTCTATATCAAGGATTTCCTGCAGGTTGGATCAATAAAAATAATCTCTCTTTTTTATTATTATTATTATTATTTTGGTTACATTTAACTTTCTATGACGACAAGCCAAAAGTCCCGAAGATACGCTACAGTACTCCACTGTATTAAGTACATCTTCATATAAAGAGAAAATATTTTTTTTTTTTTAAACATAATGAATTTCCTTTCTCCAATCCAATGGATTTTTTTTTTATCGTCAACTTTTTACGGTGAAAATATGTTCAAAAATTAGAAATAGACTTCGATCTAAATGAATGGGATTAATATTACTGTTCTAGAAATAGAGTAATATCAATAAAACCAATAGAATTGTAACGGTTAAACTTATTGATACTACAGGAAAGTTCCAGACACCAAAGTAGCTAGACTATATAGTAGAAGTAAATAGATAATGTTAGTATACTTTTTAATGGTTGCGGAAAGTTGAAGACATAAAAATAGGATTCTGGATAGTAAATATAGAATGGGTCATAATTATCTTAACACATGAATTAAGCATTGAACGTTTAATACGTACAAAGAACATTACAGTTGGTAGGCCTTACAGTTATGTGTGGTATCTCTGTTTCGAAACAGCATCTTCTGATTGACTTTCAGGACTACACAAAAGTGACTCCTCCATTACAGCGATGATCACTTTGTGCTCTGGGGCCTCCGGCATTGCCATTGTAGTCATCAGCCACTGAGCCCGTCCGCACAGATTTCTCCTAGATACGATAAATTGTTGAACGGCTTGGCGAATCTCGGTAAACCATTCGTGGAATTTCTTACGAACAGTAGTTAGGGAGGCGGACACTTTCTTCATCATACTTGCTACAAATCATCTTTCTTGTAACGTGAGTTTCGACGCTATTCTATCTGTAAAGAACAGAAAGACTCTTACGTGTGTTATATGATCGTTACAGTGTTCTTCACATTCCGTTTTGTCATATATAGTGTACAGGGTACAACAGATTGCCGTATTTTAGTGTTAACTTAATGATGACTCACTCAATAATAGAACTGTACGTATTTTAGGCAGAGAAATGAAAATTTCCTAAAACAGCATGCAGGATATTTGTATTTATTTTTATTCGTATGATTAAAACAAACATGACTTTGTCGAGGAAAATTACATAGGGTCTTTTTGTTACTTGTCGCCATGAAATGTATCTTCATGAAGTTGTTGTTTATAGCCTGAGATCGTAACGAGTTCCAGTGTCAGTAACAACAAAGCTTTATATTGAACGATCATCTTTATTGTCAGGGAAACAATTATATAGAAGTTCATCCAAAGAACATGTGCAACAATTACAGGATATTGATTGTTCGTTATTAATGAAATCCATAATTAAATGCGAAATGCTCTTTTATTGCAGAAGAGTTTTCAGGCAGCATAAGCTAACTTCCACGAGAACGGAAGTTACTTTTTCTTCTTAGTTTCCTGTATATTTTATCTTAAGTACGAAACAATCGTACAGTACTTTGAGAGTGTTATTCGCAAAGTTGAGGTTGAGTTACGTAATGAACAATAACAATGATTACGAAAATCCCTATTGGAGCATTTTGACCAATCGTGAAACATCTCTTTTTGGAGTCTTTCCTCTCTCTATCTCCCCCTCTTTTTTTCAATAACATGTGTGTACTACCAGTGAAATAGCCTTCGCGTAGGTTGTGTTTTAATTTTAAAGAGAATTAAGTTTAATTATAAAGGAAGTGATACCTATATCAATTGGAAACTAAGCTGAAACCTTTGACATTTATTAAGAACCATTATGTAGACATCAATGTGATTACTCTTAGTTTGAGCTTATTTTCCCGAATCTTGATAATTTACTTTTTTTTTAATAGTTGTTCCTGTAAGTGTAAATTACTTGAGACAGTTCTTTCAAGAGAAATAGATGTATATATTTTATTCCTATGGAAGGAATCTCTAGTGCCATGAATGATTTTCATTTCGTGGTGTTAATGTTATATGTTGATTTATAGATATTGTTGAATAGATTCTAGCTTTATTGTTTACTTATATTATTTTTTGAATTAAGTAATTAAAAATATCTGTAGTATGACTCCGTTATTTCAATTTTCATAAGAAAAGGAGAATTAAAAGTACTATTTTCTTTAGTCATTTTTTTCGCTATCGCCTCTTATTACATAATCAAACAATTCAGATTTTTAATAAAATGGGATTATTTGGTAGTGGCATTTATTTTGACATCCTATCTGTTCCTGTCAGAGTAAGCGTCTTATATTGTAATATTCGGCAGTAAATATTTCGGCTAAATTCTGAGTGTGGAATTCTTTTCAGGAGTAACTTGTTGTCTGTAAAACTTCCAGAAATTTCGTTTTAATCTCTGTTCATGTTTAGGAAATCATACTCAAACGGATTCTTTACTTTCTTTGTGATAGCTGCTCGATTCTTAATTAGATGGATACTGAGCGAAAACATTGTTCTCAAGCTACCAAGTTCTGTTTCGTCTTCCCCCAAAATTTGTGTCGACTAAATTACGTATAGGTAAAGACTATTAAGTGTTCAGAAGAGAACGAGTCTATGGAATCAATTCAGATAGCGTGTATTTTTTTTTTCTTCTTCTTCAAGATTCGTTTGTTCAATATGGGAGAAATGGACTCCTTTTATCATGCGAGTCATATTGATTGGCAGCTTCAACTACGGAGTATAACTGACGAGTATTAAATGGTGTATGAATTTCGGGCTTCAGTTATGGGGGTCTATTGATTTCAGACAAGATCGTGTAGTTAATGCTGTTGAGTAAGTGAATGTGCAGATAGTAGCCCAGGAAATACTCAAAGTGGAATGCTGAAAATCCCCACGTGCGTAGTTAATGCTCAGTTGATGATGAGCATCTTTTTCCCCAGCAGAACAGTTAAATTAACAAAGATGATGATTTTTTATTTCTTATATAATATTGAATGATTGGTTTGGAATCTACTGTAAACGAGTCTCGTCCTTAGGAATCTCATGAGTTTGGTTCAGCTGAGTTTTATTTTATTATCTACACACATTTTACTCGTAGGAACATCACGACAGTTTCGTCCCTATCACGTGTAGTAGTAGTCAATGGAGAAAATAATAGGAAGGTTCTTTGAGTAAAGGAAGTCCTAACTTCTTTTTAATTTACTAATAATTCCCGTATTCGTTGAAACTAATTCCGCGCTAAAATTCGAGAAATCACAAGTCTTTCTGGGTAATCATAGCAGCAAAACACTCGTTGTAAGTGTAACAAAGATGTGTTCACTTCAACCAATTGTAAATCTTTCCTCGTGAGCTAAGGAAGTTAAGTAAATTTCGTTTTGGAATGCTATTAGATACTTGGGAGTGGAAAGAAACCACTTAAACTTCAGCGAAGTATGGACATATTGATGGCTAAAATTTGGTGGCCATTGGCTCTGATCATACATTATTTACTTCGGATTGAATTCCACCTCTACAAATAGGAATGATAAAGATTTTCCAAGCAATTTGGCAAAGGTTCGCCAAGTCAATTTTCCCAATGGTATGTAAACCAGTTGAACCGCGACCGTCAAATTTGGCTATATTAGCACAATATTTTGTCTTTTTAAATTTTGTCTTTGTATTTCATAATTTATTTTTATTCTTAAATGTACTTTGACAGTCATGAAAGGTTTCTCTAGTATAAATCCTTACGTGAACAACTTCTCTGTTAATTTTGGCAAAAAGTTCGTGTTCAACGTTTCGACTTGTCTCTTAAACCATCGACTGGAGCTCTACATAAAAGAAGAGATAAAAAATAGGACAGATGGAAAAAGAAATACTGACTGGCCTAATGTGTGTCCTATATTTTGTATGGAAAAAATGAAGTGAACAGTCCTGCCTTAAATACGGTTTATAACAGCAATGGAGCAAAAAACACATAGCGTAGGTAATTGGTATGAATTGTGCAATAAAGAGGTGATCGTAAACATCTAATTTTTATATGATTAGTGAAAACTACCTATTACTTTTTCATTTATACGAAGCTGCCGTAGTTCAATGGTAGAGCGGTGGCTTCACATTCCAGAGGTCCTGCGTTCAATCCAGACGGCCAACCATCCTGACTGAGGTTTTCCCGGAGTCACAAGGCGAATGCCAAGATGGTACCTTCAAATTAGGCCATAGTGGACATTTCCCTCATCCTTTCTCGTAACCTATCGTGACCTGAGCCTTGGATGCCTAAAGGCCATTAAATAAATTCAAAATCATTTAATTTGTATCATTACATGTAAATGACATCATGTGAGTGAATTTGTCTAACGAATAGCTTTCTTTTTAACATGGAAAATGTTTAAAGAGAAGGAAGTCGAATGTGTGTTCGAAGACAAATTTTAATTCTAAGTTTGAAATATAATTCACAGAAACCACCAATCACCCACGCTATACGTGTTTTCCCCCTTTAAGTATTGTCGTTATAAACCATATTTATGGCGGGATTGCTAACTTCATTTGTTTGCCATATAAAATGGAGGACACACACTAGGCCAGTCAGTATTTCTTTCTCCAACGATTCTGTTTTCTATCTTTACTGGTTTTACATGAGCTCAAGTGTCTTAAGAGTCAAACCGAAACGTTAAGCAGGAACTTGCAGTCAAAATTAACAGAGGAGTTAGTTGTTCACGTAAGGTATTATACTGCGTATAGGTCCTTCGCTCAATGGCGATATGTAAGTTTCTCCAGTACTTTTCATAGCTGTAAATTTAGCAACCTATTCTGTTATGATTTTACTCTGTTTATTGAGTGTAAGAAGTGGAAAAACTGGCAAACATGAAAGTAAAAGTAATGGGCAACACTAAAGTACAACATCGAGCAATGCATAACTGTTTCTCTTTCATATAAATAACATTTTAAGTATTCAGTACACACGTCCAATATTATTCCCATTACGTGGAAACTGAATTTTAAGAAAACAAAACTTGAAATAGCACGTTTAAGATCGCTCGTTATATATATAAGTTTTTCCATTTCAGTATTACATAAAAATATGGTAATGTTTTGTTGTTAAAAAGTGAAATATTGGTTTATGAAAGTCAAACTAATTGGCTGTCATGCTAGGTGTATTAGTTTCAGCCTTTCGGAAATGCTATTTATTTATTTCTGAAAGAAAATAGATCAGTTCATAATATTTTTTTTAAATCAGTGTGATGATGTAAGCGAATGTATGTGCGTGTGTGTATGTACGCGTGCATGTTTTGAATGTATTTGACATTCAACAACAAATAATGAACACATTGTTTTGCGTGCTGCCAGAACATGTTAACGGTAAATCTAGTTCCTGATTAAACAGGGAACTGAAACGTATGTTCGTGGTAGCAGTAACGTTCATCAGTCTTTCAAAGAAAAGATTGTGTACAGTAATGTTCCTGTTTGAACTTGCTCCATTCAACAAATGTAATAAGCCTTTATTCAATTAAAGAAATTCGTATCTGTAATGTGGTTTTAATGTTATTTTTATTAATGTTGTCACTTAAACATTTCTTCAACAAATACGCTTAACTAAAGAAAATGATTAACCCTGGTAACTGAGTATATTGTACACTAAACTTACCATTACTGACCGTGATTGCTTCCAACAAATTGTATTATTACCATGCTGGATACTGTGTCAAGATACATGATGTAGAATACATTCAGGGTAACGAGATTGGAACTAACTGCTGGTATGTAGTCAAAGAAAATACTCAAATTCATTTACGTATAATCTTATAAAGTGCTCCAGCAGTCAGCCTTCTAGGCCTGACTTCAAATATAAAAACTCATAAAAATGAATTGAGTTCCTGTGAGTGAATGGAAACATTTTTGTAATACTACTACTATTTAACACGTTTGATTTGTCAACCATCTATATTAAAGGACTATTTCTTTAGAGAAATTTATTAAATTAAGTTATAACATGCAAATTACACCACTATTCAGTCTATTGTCAGAAGTCCGTTCTCAGATTCTTTATAGCCAGTAGTCTGCCGCTCTGTTGTATAAAGATATACGTTATAACTGCATTGAAAAATACAAAATAAACTATTGTATTAAATTTACTTTTTAAGAATACTTAGAAACAAAATTAATGTATGAACATGTTACACTAATACCACGAATATACATATCATATAAAGATGGAACACAGACTCGAAAGACTTTCACCGAGCCACCGTAGCTCAGTGGAAGAGCGTTAGCGTAGCATTCTTGAGATAATTGGTTCGATCCGACTAAGTTTTTCTTAGTCAACAGGCAAATGCCGGAATGGCACCTTCAACATAGGCCCTGGCAGACACCTTCCCGAATCCATTCCCCTCACCTATCCCGGCCTGAGTCTTAGATGCCTAAAGACCATAAATACAATTAAAAAATTCGAAAGACTTCCCTTTAGTACGTACTATGACCATATGTAAGCATTAATCAAAAAGAATGCTAAGAATTGAATTTTATTTATGATCTTGACTGGTGTGAGTGAGGAAACCCCTAGAAAACCTCACTCAGGATGGTCGGCCTCTGGTATCGAACCCAGTACTCCCGAATGCGAAGCCACGCCCCACCAACTGAGTACGGTCGTGGGTCACAACCTAGTTGGGAGCATGTCGCAGAGGCCGACGGCAAGAGCAAGGAACGAGCCAAAAATGTCATATAGGTGAAGAATTTCAAAGATTATCGTTAAAAAAACGTAAATATTTTTATTTGTTGCTTCTTTTTTTTTATTAGTATTATTTTATATATATGTAGCATCCTGATCACGAAAGAATAGCTTTCGAACGGTGATAGTCTAATGTGTGTGTATGTGAAAACCTTAGCACTAACAGTCAACCTTATAAGTTTAAAAACTGCCGACTATTGGATGCAGTTACTGAAACACACCACGTGACAAAAAATGAATACGAATTAGTTTTTTGTCGTTTTTAAGCTTTTAGACTTACCTTTGTACTTTTCGATATGGGCACCATTTTTAGCTCTGAAGACGTCTAGACTATATTCTATATCTATATTCTATCTGAATTGTGTCTGGAGTTGCAGTTGCTGCAGGAATCCTGTTTTGAAGGTGCTGGATGGTCCTTATCTTCTTAGCGCGCACAATGTCTGTCCCCACAATAGAAAGTCCAGTGTTGATAGATCTGGGCTTCGAGGTGACTCGCTTCCAGGGTCGCTTTGTTTGTGATGTTTTAAATGAGAGGTCCCCCAAAGCTTGGGTTGGAAGGGATGGATCAATACCCTGGCCACCTCGAAGTACACACTTATCACCATTATACTTTTTTTGACGTGGACACATTGAAAACGTGTACGCTGAGAAATCAGGAACATCCAGCACCTTAAAGAGAGGATCGTGGAGCAATTGCAATTACAACTCCAGACACAAACTATTAATCCAGTTCTTCACTATTAATGGATCTATGGGGAAGCATGGCAGCACTAACGGATCTATGTGGAAGAAGGGTGCCTGAATGCTGGGTAGCTACCTGTTTATGTGCTTTCTACTTTATATAGTAAGAAATGCAATATATTTAACAATCAGGCTGAGTACTCGTGGGAGGAGCACTTTCCCTATTTAAAGATAAAAGATTGTCTGTCCGTTACTTGCACAAATCTACACGCATTCATTAATTTACACCATTTTTTGTATATATAACTAGTACAAAGGAAAGCCGGTAAGGCAATTTAAGGTGAATATAAGACAAATGAAGGAGAAAAACAGATAATACTTACAGCTTACTTTCGCATTAGATCACACATATTCATATGTACACATAAAAAAAGTCACTATATTTCGTGTATTCACACTTTTTCAAGTATAGAGGAAGAAAGTGAAGTTCAATTCTTCACAAAGTACAAGTTTGAAGAGAGAGTGGCGACACGTAGCGGACAAAGCATCAAAACTGGAGAACAACTGACTGCTGTAGCGCGTAGATATCCTTAACTTGAAATAATAACTGTATAGCGTGTAAAGGTGGGATTGTGGATGGAAATGTTTTGAAAATGCAGAGGAAAAGGGAAGCTTAGAGTTATTGAAGGTTAAGGTCAGGTTTTATTTTCGCGCTCAAACCGTGAATAAAGGCATTCTCCCACAGACGGCGTGTTGAGTTGCTGGTTATAGGGGGTAAAATGTGGATTATGGCAACTAGGAAAGATAAATCAAAATTGGTATTGTGGGACTCGGTGTGCAAGGAAACGGGCATCAGGTTTGTTGATAATACAGAAGTGACGATGGTTATTAATTCGAATGTTAAGAGCACAACTTGTTCCCACATAAAAGGCATCACAGAACTTGCAGGTTAGGATGTATATAACATTAGGGGTGTGGCATGTACCCTTGGGATTGCACTCACTACCCAGTCCTCAGAAATACCGGACCGCCCGGGAAATTCCACTGCTCCCTCCATCCACAACCTTACTCAATCTGAAGCTGGCATCCTCTCTAAAGGACTTACTGTCTCCCCTTCCAAGCCGTACAGCCACTTCCTGTTGTTAAAAGATATCCTTTCCTTTGCCCGCGAACTAAGATGGCGCTATTTTTGGGTCAAAAATCCACCTATTCCAGGCACACCTTCCAATAAGCTCCATACTAGCCTTGAGCGCTTCCGTCCTCCCTCAAACATGGACCCACCTCCAGTTCCTAGCAACCATCCCCTAGAACGTTATATCTCCTCCATTATCTCTGCCAGCACCAGTAGTGAGTTCTCACATCAGATGGACAACCAACCTAACCTAACCCATTACCAACGCAAAGCCCTTGAAGCGCTACGCGAGAACCATGACATAATGGTCCTCCCAGCGGACAAGGGTGCCACTACAGTAGTCTTAGACAAGGCTGAGTACCTCCAGGAAGCCTACCGCCAACTATCCGATCCCATCACCTACAAACGCACCACCACAGACCTAACCTACACCCACAAACAGATTTTTTTTTTATTTCATTACCGCTAATGGTCCTCGTGAAGACATATCTGAAATGTCCATAAAATACCTAATCCTGGACAGTCCACGTACCCCAACCTATTACCGAAGATCCACAAACCAGGTAACCCAGGTAGACCCATTG
This sequence comes from Lepisma saccharinum, assembly GCA_022664845.1. Classification (NCBI taxonomy): domain Eukaryota; kingdom Metazoa; phylum Arthropoda; class Insecta; order Zygentoma; family Lepismatidae; genus Lepisma; species Lepisma saccharinum. The sequence goes on from JAGDQP010004454.1 coordinate 28,552, forward strand.
TAGCCAGCTATAATTCCCTTACTGAACGCATTTCAGCTCTCGTTGACTCCTTCCTTCAACCACATGTTTAAGCGCTGCCAGCCTACATACGCGACACCTACCACTTCTTAGAAATCATCCGTAAATTACCGCCTCTTCCTTCTGACACACTGCTTTGCACCGTAGACGTTACTTCCTTATATACCAACATTCCTCGTGCCCATGGCCTAGCAGCTATGAAATTCTTCCTTAACCAGAGACCCAAACCTCATAGCCCAACCACAGCTTTCCTTCTTAACCTGGCCAACCTAGTTCTCACACGTAACAACTTCACCTTTGACGACAAACACTACCTTCAGATCCGAGGCACAGCCATGAGTACCAGAATGGCACCTTCTTATGCTAATCTGTTTATGGGCAAGCTCGAACATGATTTCCTGTAAACTCAACCTTTGACCCCTCTACTCTGGGTAAGATTCTTGGACGATATAATGATGCTGTGTCTCAAGACATTCCTAGAATAACTGAACCAGTTCCGTGTTGTCCAGTTCACTTGGTCCCTTTCTGACAAAAGAGTCACATTCCTTGACGTGGACATCACTTTAGAAAACACCATCAATACTTCCGTTCACATAAAACCCACCAACCATATGCAGTATTTTCACTACTCAAGTTCCCATCCTTACCACACCAAGAAAGCGATTCCTTTCTCCCTTGCCCTCAGAGGACAACGCCTGAATTTCACCACCTCTGCTGCTGAAACTTACAACCAACTCCTCCAGGAGGCTCTAGTCAACCCAGGCTACCCTTCTAACCTTGTAACTAAACAGATCCTGTAACTTGTGACCGTTCAATTTCTTTTACTGTAATTACAGCATCCAAATTTCATTTACCTACCATAACTCCTTCTTGACGTTGAGATTTCATTTTTCGCTTGAACGAAGACAAGATATCGTACTTAAAGTCCTTGCAGTGAACGTACCAGACTAAGTAATCTTGCTTTAGTATTAATTTAAAAAGTGACCAAAGATTTGTCACAGTGAACTTGAAGATTTTGTACTTGTATCAGTAGTATCCTGCATTTTTCGCATTAAGCAATTAAATGAAATGTGTTCAAAACGGCGTATACTTGTTTCCTTGACATTTCTTCATGTTTACAAGAAACTGTTGCATTGATAACGCGACAAAATGCGAAATTTTATATTTTGCAAAGGGGCTATATTGCTGACATTTCTCACCCACATAATGAATGTGATTTGAGACATGAGCTTTCCGAAAATATTTTCGGAAGTGATTTAAAAATGCATCTTTAATGAACATAGCAGTTATTTTGAAAATAGTTTTGTTGTGTAGGGCGAAACTTTCGAATTTAAAATGAAAAAAAAAAGTCTATATAGAAACAATTATGCATGGTGTAAGATGCTGCTATGTTCCAAAACTTCTATTCTAATAATGTAAGGAAAAGGAAGGTAATATTCAGACACTAGTGATTTATCATGACCGGTGTGAGTAGTATTCGAACCGATCAATAGACAGCAACCTTACATCCAAGCGTCCTACCGGCAGGACAAATGCCTGGACGTTCTATTTAACCCCGAGACCACGTGGCCTTATCTTCATGTGGATAATGCTTCTTTTGAAATTATTTGATTCAACAATCGTTTTGTACCTCATCGTTGTAATTAACGATGTGAAACACAGACGCAGGCATTTAGCACATGGCACCATTAGATTGGACCTTATTGTAGACTTTGTCATCTAATTGACAATAGGCTTTTCTTTTTCTTGAATATATTACCAGTTCGTGCTGAAAAACTTTAAATCCACAAAACTTGATCAACGGAATTGCGGCATAAAGTTTCAGTGGGGTTGTTTAATGAAAGTTCATTGGAGATGGCAGCATACGCACTTTTCATCTTTCCATTTGTTTTTCTTAAGAGGGAGAGGGAGTTGGCTGCGGCGGCGTGCAAAATAAGCGTTCAATTTAACATGGATTTTCACACATTTCTAGGAATATCGTAGTTTCATGTTATTCCTTCGAAAAAAAATGATTCAATAGTCCCTTCAACATATTTCGTGGAATTATGAAGGTACTTAAGTGAAAACCATGCGTGCTATTTTCTGTTTAGAAATAAGGATTATTATAATAGAAAGTTCCATGAGAAAGTTGTTACATGGACTACTAAAATATCCTTTATTTCTAAGAAAAAATACGTCGTGGAGCCTTCAGTTATTTACCTTTACTATGCCATGTATTGTGTTTAAGGGGCTGCTGCGTCATTTTTTCGAAGTAAGCACATAAAACCATAATATTCGTAGAAATGTTTGAAATCCATGTTAAATTGAACGCTTATTTTGTAGGCTGCAGTAGCCAAGTTCCTCTCCCTCTTAAGAAAAGTATTGGTACAGTCACTAATATTTATTTATCAAGCTCACATTACAGTATTGTGTTTTAAAAACAATAAATGATTTCTGATTATAAAATTGGTTGCGTAAATCATTGGAAGATGACTCTCTAAAGCAGTAATTCCAAACCGGAGTTCTGCGAAAATTCAGTAAATGTCATATTTAAAAAAAAGTCATTTGGTGTCCCCACGGAAAGAAGTTTGTGCACATATCATGGCTGAATGAATCTCTTGTTTACAATCGTTTCTGTGTGTAGAAATGAAAAGTATGTGCAATAATGTGAATTTAACTATTTTTGTATTTGTAAATCAACTCTTATTTCTTAATTGAATTGAATTCGTTACAATTGAAAGGAGGTCTTCAAAGAAATAAACTGTTTCCAACTAAACAAACAATTTGTAGATGATTAATAATGAAAGCCAATGAATTCCGTTAATTTTTTATCTCCCCCCCCCCCTCCCTTCTAAATACGTCCCTGATAACGATGAATACCCACCCATATTTTACATATTTTGTGTGCATACGAGTATAGACACAAACTCCGATATCTACATCCGACTCGGAGTTTGTGTGGAATGGTCATGTACAGTTGCTTTTTTCTTTTACATGAAAATGTGTGTATTCCTTTTAAAGTAGTGGGAATTTAGAAATTCACGCCTGGCAACTGTGACTGACAGCATTCATGCCTTCGGCGCATACAGCACTATCTCGTCGTTTTAGTGATGCGTGGTACTGAGTGGCATTTCAGTAGAGTGACAGTTATTCGTCGCTCAGTTGTGTCAGTTTTAGTGCGTTGTTTTTAAATTCATCTCGGCACAATTGGATAATGTGGAAGTATGTGAAAAGGATTCGTGTTTCCGAGGAAGACGCAGAGAAGAATGAGAGCGATACAACTGTAAGTAAAGTTAGTACGAACACTGTTAAGCCAAGTAGTAGTCGCGAAGGGCGGGAAATGACAGATACAAAGAAATCTCGCTTCTATAGTGAACGTTATTTAGCAGTGGGTTTTACATGGACTGGAGATGAGCGTTGTCCGACTCCATTGTGCATTGTGTGTGGGAAAAAGTTAACAAATACTGCAATGGCTCCAGCTAAATTAATTAGGCATTTCAAAACTAATCATAGCCATTTGTCAAATAAAACGCCTGATTATTTCGAACGGCTTTTGGACGAACAACAGAAACAAAGCAAAACATTCCAGAAGAAAGTATCTGTTAGTGAGAATGCTCAAGAAGCCAGTTACTTATTAGCCAAGTTAGTTGTGCAAAAAATGAAAAGTCACACAGTTGTTGAAAATCTAATAATTCATTGTAGAATAATTCTAAATAAGATACTAAGCTGAAAGTGAAATAGACAAGATTCCCGTATCTGATAATACTGTGAGTAGGCGCGTGAATGCAATGTCTCGAGATGTTGAAGAACTCCTCTCTGAAGTACTACGAAACACTAATTTTGCAATCCAAGTGGATGAATCTACGGATGTAACGAATAAAGCGCAGTTGTTAGCATTTATAAGATTTGAATACAATGGGCAAATAGTGGAAAACTTTCTTTGTTGCAAGGAATTGGAACAAACATGTCGAGGAGACCACTTACAATCCATGGGATCGTTGCGTTGGGATATGTACTGATGTGGCCCCCTCAATGGTTGGCTCAGTAAAAGGGTTTGTCTCGCTTGTGAAAGAAAAATAACCACATGTTATTTTATTACAACTCACTGTTTTCTCCATCGCGAAGTTCTTGTTTCAAAGACGACTGGAGAAGATTTGAAACATGTTCTTGACGTAGCCGTTAACATGGTCAACTTTATTAAACAGCGCCCACTGCAGTCTCGCGTGTTTGCAAAACTCTGCCAAACCATGGGTAAAAACCACGTTACTCTGCTTCTAAATACGGAAATCAGATGGCTTTCAAGGGGAAACATGTTAACAAGGGTATTGGAACTTCGAGATGAGCTTCTGATATTCTTTAGGGAGAACAATAAAAGTTTTCTGTAGTTTTCTTGAAGACGAATACTGGATTATGAAACTTGCGTATCTTCTAGACATTTATGAACACTTAAATGTGCTGAATACTAGCATGCAAGGACACGCGGAAAATGTTTTTTTTTTTATACAGAACACAAGCAATTCAGACATTTCTTTTTCAGCCTGCAAGAAAAGAGCAATTGACTGAACTGATATGTGATCGGACACTAAAAGCTAAATTCTCTGAATAGTCTTTAGATGTGTTTTGGCCATCGGTGAAAAAAGAGTTTCCTGCAATCTCGCAGAAAGCTTTAAACGTGTTGCTGCAATTCTCCACCTCTTATTTATATGAACAAGCATTTTCGTGTTTGACGAACATTAAAATAAAACAACCGAACAGGCTTTTATCCGTTGAAGAAGAACTTCGTGGTTGCTTATCAAAGTTGCGGCCAAGGATCAAATTACTAT
>JAGDQP010004454.1:33771-84978 GCA_022664845.1 Lepisma saccharinum
TCAGCACACTTGCACTTAGAGCAAAAACCATCTCAGACCAAGAAAGCCTCCCTAGTGAACTGGCACATCTCAAGAAGACCTCACTGCAGAATGGATACAAGAAAGATGACATTCGTTTGTCCCGAGAACATCTGTATAATATAAAATTCATCTTATGTTAATAATGTCTTATAAGATGTAAAATGAAAGTGAATGTCGTTCAATAATTAATAAATTGTGTTCAAAACATTCGGATTGCTGTTTGATTCACCTATTGTGCAATACTAGTTTATATTGTTTTCTAGACTAGATAAAGTTTTATGTGCCAGGTAGCTAGGGTTTCCCAAAGTTTTGTTACATGTTTCTGGGGTTCCCCGAGACGAAAACGGTTGGGAAACACTGCTTTAAAGTCCTCCGTACCCGGTCAAATCTTGAACAACTTGTTATTTCTGTCGATTACTTCCAACAACGATTTTCGCAATGTAAGCTGCTTCAGTTGTAAGCTGACTTGTAATGTCCTCTAGATGTTTCATATGCTTTAGGAAAGGATGTACCAGCACCGAAGTCGAGAAGGTACGAATTTGAGACATCATCAGGACGCATACTGTATTGAAGCCGGTTCTTTTAATAATAACAAATCACACTTAATAAGCAAGCTTTTTTTTTTTTGTTCTAATTCTCGGCAATTATTGGATAACTGGTTCTCGTATACATAGCATTACCAAACATTTGTTTTTCAACTGTATAAGGTCATAGAGTGGGTAAAATAGTATTCCTATGCAGTAAGTTTAAGTATGGCATACGAGAGTCTTGGATCGTGTACGCGTTCATCAAATTATATCAAGGTTTATTTGACCATGTACAGAGGCCTTCAGACGAAGCGCAGTGGTTTGAGATAAAAAAAAAAGGAACAAGTATTCATGTAACTTATGTATATGACATTTTCGTGTTACTCTTATCTCACCACAAACAGGTGAAATAAAAATAAAATGTTCATGGCCGCATTAACATAGGCGCTGTCAATGCCACCTACCCAACTGAATGCTAAGGATTTAATTTGATAGTGAAGGTGGGTGCAAATTGAAATACACCCACAACCTGCAATGCTACTTGCTTTCAGGATCAAAATGGTGTAACCAACTTGGCGCTATACCTAATCTTAAGAAGTTTCGGTTTCTTTAGCACTCGACGAGGACCATTCAATTTACCACCTTGCTCTGCTTTCGTGTAATCCCACGAACTTCTTTCATCGACAAAACTAACTTTGTTGATTTAGAATTGACCATCTAGGAATACTAAACGAATCCTCGAATTCGAATCCCCTGTCAGTGTGCCCAAGTGCGGTTGACTTGGTTTAGTGTTCGATTCAATAGATCACATTTGAATTATCTGTTGTGTGTCACGATGTTACAGGATAGACTTGCTTCCGAAATGATGTTATTTCGTCATGGCTCCGCCTAATAAACCCTACGATTCTACACAAATTTAATGTGAACGGACCCTAACGTACGTAAAGTCCCAGTTAGTAGCGTTGTAATCAACGAGCCTTACAAGCAATTCAGATCTTGATTTAACCCCTTGCTCGTTGTTAGTCAGGTTTCCCTCTTTCCCATTCCTTATATAACGGACATGTTGAAAGTAAGCTCATACGAAGCTCGATGAGTAGGCTGTGTGTTTGCTAGTAATAATAAAAATTAGTGATTTTTTTTTTTATTTTGGGCACTCCTGTGTGTGAATCTCTCTTCTAATGATTAGTTTTTTCTACACTTATCCGTATTTCTCTTAATATCTATAATCTTTTTTTTCCGACTCTTTCTTCTCTTTTCTTATTTTTACTTTTACTTTACACTCTGATGAAGTTCGTTGTGTGAGGTGAAACGTTGAAAGAATAGATTTTTTAATGAAGGGCTCAGTGCCTACCACCATTTAAACAATTAGATATTGTGATAAGGAAACTGCTCGAGCCATCTGGTAACTGCTGGAGAAACCTCTAGTAAACTGATTGTGCTCAGTGCTATCTACATCCATTAATCAGAATGTAATCATTGTAAGTGGAGCAGAAATTTGGCGCCTGAGGGAAGTTGTATCTTCCATGTATTCAAAATGGAAGGTAAATAATGGCAAGAAAACCTAAACGCACGGAACAGTTATGGATCAAGTCTGTTTCAAAATGAACAGTGATGCGTGCTATGAAAATAACTCCACAGGGAAACCTATTTTTGCTCGCAAACAAGGGCCTGGGTGCGTGTATAGCAGCCGTATTGCTCGTTCGAGCCTGAACTGGTACTATTATCTATCATCAGATCAGGGTACAAAGGAAGCCGCAACAATCCAAATTAAGTGTACATCAGCTGTGTCCATTCTATTGCTGAGATGTATCGACTGTATAGGAAAAAATGCGAAAAACTCAATAACGCTTACACTACATGTACTTTTACAGAGTTCAATATAACTATTAAATTACCTTTTCTGACACATGCAAAACGTGATGTATGGTCAACTGCCTTTATGTGTACACTAAGTGCCAAAAGTTTTGAGATACCTACCTAATAACGTGTGGTACACCTCCCTCGAGCATGGCGAAGTGCAGCAACTGGACGTGGCACAGACGCAACAAGTCGCGGCACAGACGCAACAAGTCGCTGATAGTCGGCTGGAGGATGTGCAGCCATGCAGTCTCGATTGCCGTCCACAATTCAGTGGTTGTTGCAGGTAGAGGATCCTGGGCACGAATATCCCGTTCGATGATATCCCATGTGCTCGATAGGGTTCATGTCCGGCGATCTAGGGGGCCAAATCATGCTTTGGAAGTTGCCAGAATGTTACTCAAACCAATCGCGCACCATTGCGGCTCGGTGACATGGTGCATTGTTATCCTGGAGAATCCCATTGTTCGTAGGGTACACGAAGTCCATAAAGGACTGGAGATGATCACCAAGCAACTGAACATAACGCTGAACGGTCAATGTCTGGTTCAAGCGATCCACAGGATCCCAGGCCATGACGGAGCCACAACCAGCTTGCACGATGCCTTGCAACAACTTGAGTCCATGGTCTCATGGGGTCTGCGCAACACTAGGACTCTACTATCCGTGCATAGCAATTGGAAACGTGACTCATCTGAGTACGCTACACTTTGCCAGTGATTTAAGGCCCAATCCACGCGCTCCCGAGCCCATGTGAGTTGCCGCCGCCTATGGGCAGCGATTAGTAGCGGCACACGTGTCGGTCTTCGGCTGCGATACCGCATGGAGACCAAATTGCGCGTCACTGACCTCTGAAACACATTTCTAGAACATCCTGCACTGATTCCTGCTCTCAGATCTCGAACTGTTGCTTGTCTGTTTGCCCGGACGAGTCTACCCAGACGTCACCGGCCACAGTCATTCAGCACCTGTGGGCGGCCACTGCGTTGTACCTGATGGGTCTTAATGTCTCCAATGCAGTACTCACGGTCCATCCTTGACACTGTGGAGCGAGTAAAGCTCAATGTCCGGACATCTTCCGAAGTCGCATACCCCATTTGTCTAGCACCAACAATCATCCTGCGCTCAAACGCCGATAATTCCCGCCGGGTTGCCATCACCACGGTACACGACGTTTCACTGCACTCACAGAAATCCAACTGACCATATTACAACTGCTTCGCGCCGTTCGACCGGTTTTCCACGATGTTACCGTGCCGTCAACTAGTTCCTTCCCGCTATCCCATGACTTTTGGCACTTCAGTGTATGTAGTCAGAAAGTATCGCATCTAGAAGATCGTCTGAAGTGGCATCTTGTCTTAAAAGATGCGAGTAACATGCTTCTCCGATTCCTAACAAAAATAGCACTATCTTTAATTTGATGCTGGGGTATGTATAACCAGAGACCTTATAACAGATAAGACTTAGCACGTTTCCCCATTTCTTGCTGCGCTAAAACTAATGGGTTTTCGTTCGGAGCACGTGATTTTGAATTCATCCGCTAGGTAGCTCTGGCATAGACGTCATATTCTATTATGAGGTCTTATAAATTTGTCGTGTAGTCAGTTGTTGAAATTCTACTTTAATGTACCGAACATATGACAATTGTTAGAAAGTAATACTAATACTGTAAAAAATAGTGATTACAATAAAACATGGTTTACTTTACATGAGATGTTACATCCATGAGGGGTAGGAGATTCAACGATGTCACAAGGACATGCTAATAAAGACTCCTAGAGAAATTGTGTATACTACAGTAAATTCTTTTGATAAAGCTTAGGTCATACACTATTACATACTCGGTTAGACTTTTGATACTACCCCGAATACAATTAAGGTGAAGTTACTACGTGCCAAACTATTCCGAGGTTTACAGTTCGTTTTAGTATTGTTAAGTGCTTCTTACTACTGCTTATTATTGCTTCTAGCACGATACCTACCAATATATAACAATTACTAGAATGATGTCTGACTTTCCGTTATTGTTTGAAGAGAAAAGAGAATTCCTGCACTGAAAACTACGAGATCTCCACTCGATCAGATCTTACACCTCAGCGGTTTGAGAGCATCATCACTACAAACTCCACTGAAAAGGACTCACTATAAATAAGCACCCCGAATAGTGAGAGGTGACGAGACTCACTTTAATCAAGCATCCCGTTAATATCAGTACAGAAAAGGGTTTCAAATCGGTCTGCCACCTTCTCGCAGTAACCCCTGTCAACTATAATTGTTCTCGGCTAGCTGCAGAGCATTTCAAACCATACGACTTTTTGTAATTGTAATCAACATATTGGATCCGCCATTTTGAATTTTGTACTTTTGACGTCCGATTCTGAATCAGCTGTCCTAACCCCCCCTGACAATATTGTTTCTTCTACATTAAATGATTGTTTTCTGTCTATGCTTGGAGACCACCCCTAACGTTCACAGGATGGTTTCTACCCTTAAACCCGCACCATTGCCGAAATAAAAAAAATACGTGTCGATTATTTTTCGATGTTCTACAACTATGCAAAGTTTCATTAAAATCGGTGAGTTACACTTCCATAAGTCTCCTTGTTAGATTTTTCAGAAAATAAACTAAAGCAGTTTTTTAAGTATATTTTTTTTCTGTCTTTGTTATTTGCTTTATACTAAGAACTTTATTTTGTTCTGGACTATATTAATTAAAGGAATATGTTCCTACAAAGAAATGCCGATCCTCTAAATATCCTCCCTGGTTTGATGCAGAAGCATGGTCAGTTTTGAAAAATAAAAAACTTGCATGGGAGCTTTGACAGCAACATCCTAATGCACATACGTATGGCTCTTTCTCCAAAGCAATTGCTTTGGGCAAAGTATCAACATTATATTGGCGACATAACATCTTAAATATCAAGCAATGCTAAGAGATTTTGGTCTCTCATAAATTCTATATGATGTCAGTACGTATTCCGACAGAGTTAGTTTATGACTCAGCTACAGCTGCTGGTGAAAAAAGGGTACCTCTATTCAATGAATACTTGTCTAACAATTTCTGTGTTCAATCTACTCCTTTGCCGCCGCCTCAGCTTCAGGAGATCGGTTCGCATTCACTATCTTCATTAAGTACATCATCTGATGAGGTAAAATATGCGCTTTCTTCTTTACCTCTAAATCGTTCTCCCGGCTCTCATAACATTAGTGCTATTTTTAACGTAATGCTGCTGAATCATTGGCTTACCCTTTTTCTCGTCTTTTAAATAGGTGTTTTGTTGGAGGTGTATTTCCTTATTCTTGGAAGCAGGCTCATATTGTACCCATTCTGAAATCTGGAAAGTACAACCATGTCTCTTCATACAGACCCATTGCTCTTTTATCTATTTTGTCTCACCCTATCGAGAGACTGCTCAACATGGCTTTCTTTCTGGTATTTCCACTCTTACCAATGTCCTTGTTACTCTCTGATGCTGCCCAATCCCTATCCAATAACACATAGCTTGATGTCATCTACCTAGATCTAAGTAAGGCTTTCCATACAATTGACTGTAATCTTCTTTATAAATTAACTCCCCGATTCAATATCCATGGTAACTTCCTTTCATTTTTCCAAGACTATCTCACTCGCCGCGTACAACGTGTTGTTCTTTCTGGATCCTCTTCTAATTTTGTTCCCGTTCTCTCCGGTGTACTTCAAGGTAGTGTTTTGGGGCCCCTCTCCTTTTCCTTCTATATAGAGACGATCTCCCATTTTATCTGTTGATACTTAAAACCGAAATTCTCCTTTTGGCTGACGATTGTAAATTATTTCGAGAAATCAGATCATTACAGGATGTTGCTGATCTCCCTGACCTCTTGAACTGGTGTAATGCGTGGAACTTGAAAATAAATTCCTCAAAATCTTCTTTACTTACTATTCCTTTAACGAAGAATCAAATCCCATCTGTCTATTTCATTGAAGACATCCTATCGCTAAAGTTTCTTCTCAAAAGGACCTTAGAGTAGTATTTGACGAAAAACTTTTGTTTGCCGATCACGTGACCTCTATAACTAACAGTTCTATCCGTTAACTTGGTCTTCTCTATAGATTTACAGTAATTAAGGACCTTCATTTATTGAGAATGTTCATCCCTAAAACTGAATATTGCTCCCCAATTTGGAACACGGTCGCGTGTAATGTCGGATAAGTCAAAAAAGTAAGTTGAGAAATTTAACTTGATATGCATGTAGATCTGAAAAGATAAATTGCTACATCTTCCTTGAATATAGAGATAGAACTTAGCCGATTAGACAGAAAGACAGCATTTTTTCCTGAATAAGAACATGCTATAAACCAAATTTCCTGTTTTGACTTAACAGACTTTACACTCGCACATGACATTTTTAATCTATCTCCTATCGATTTTGTTCTAAACTTTTTCCTTGCTGTGGTCAAAAGAGGAATACCATCAGTACGTAGCTTAAGCAAACCAGTTATCTGTTCTTGGCCTTTACGTTCCCTCTTCTCGTATTAAAAAAAAAAGTAACTGTGGACTTCGGCCCGTCACGATTCGCCTTTCACTGTTAAAATCCACACCCATGCCGGGACTCGAACCCGGGACCACTGAGCCGATGGCCTACCGTTCGGCCACCCGGCCAGCCCTCTTCTCGTCACAAGCTGGTAGATTCGTTGTACTCATACAAGATACTTAACGGGAATCTTGGAAATGGAGAGTTAATATCAAAATTTTATTTCTGTGTTCCCTTACGAATAACCAGAAATAATAACCTGCTTCATTGTACCATGCCTAGATTAAGTATACTGCAGCGCTCCTTATCCTATAGGGTAGTAATTGTGTACGATAATGCTGATTCAAATATTGATATTTTTGGAGTTATTAAAAAAAAAAAAAAAATATATTGATATTTTTAAATCTAAAAACACTTTTCGTCGAACGCTAAATACCAATATCTGAGTTATTTCTGTTGTGTATTATAATCATGTTATTGATATTACTTGCTGTGTTGTGTAGTTTTAAAATTTAATTTGGTTTATGGTAATGTTACTTAGTAAAGAGCTGAAATCAGTTATAATTTTACTGAAATAACCTGAATCCGCAATGTCAGTTGATCAAAAATGGCCAAATAAATAAAGGTCTTTCATTTCAAATCAGAAATCAGTTTTCCTCTACCTGCGTTGATGCGCCAAATATTTAAGACAATTCCTGATCTGCAGTGAGTTATATCACTATTATCTCAAACTTTCACCCTAACACCGTTGATAACGCGAACTTGACTAAGTATATCAAAACGATAATGTATCAACACCTACCACATCAATGTCTGTAAATATTGAGGTACGGTGCGCTTTGTAGTACCCACCACATGCACTGACAAGTAGATGTTAACACGCATTCTACAAGACACGAAGTACTTCAATATTTACAAAACTATATGTGGTACATTTAGACTAGACCCAACAAGAATTAAATAATCTTGGAACTTCCTTCATACAAATATGGTAGCACAAAAGAAGAAAATACGAAGATTTCTTTTAAAAAATGTCACCAAAATCCGATAAAAATACGTAATTTTATTAAATGACAACACTACATATTACAAAAATCACATTTTGCTCTTCTCGTATTTTAGTCTTCTCAGCAACGGAGACCATATTTGGTTTGATTCCAGAAAAGTAATTGTTTTCAAAATAAAATAAAATAAAATAAAATAAAATAAATATCTCTGGAATCAGAAGTGGAATTTATACATGCCACCTTCCCACACGAAACAAATGTTATAGAAGCATACAGCTGCGATTCGTTCGTGACACTAGAAAACAAGTCGTCATTTTATGTAGTATTTATTTTACCCACCAATAACAGACATCACAAAATATTCACAGTACTATTACAATATTCAATCTTGATTTCTTTTTCTTTTAGTTTCCTTTCTAAAGCCGATGAGCAGTTGATATTATACCAAGAACGGTTTTTTTTGTTTTCTATTCTTTTTTCTTTAAAATTAAACTCGAATTCTGACAACCACTAGCACCAATTTTCCTTTTGCAAAGCACGGAAAATACTAAACACGAAACAGTTTTTGTCCACACACACACACACACATACACACATCACTTAACTATTAATATCGCTGTCAATGTACATACAGTATTCTTGATTTTAACATTGACTTCTATAATTTAATGAAACAAAACAATTAACAAGTCTTAACAACGAATATATGAACGTTTGTTAAGTTAGATTTCAGTTTCCGATATTCACACTCGCAAATACTGTATCCATGAGAGATGGCATCAGTACCAGCCGACTCCGTGTTTGAATGCGAGCCTACTGCGGTGGCTGCGGCCTTTCTCCAAAATTATATCCACCAGGGCGTTCCTCAGGAGGACGTTCTTCAGGCAAGGGGCCATAGTCTGCGTTATCTGGGTGAGGATCGAACAGAGTTTTCCTACAAAAGAAACGAAAATAAGTCTTCAAATATTAACTACTATTACTATAGCATATATTTCAAGAAATGATACGAACGGTACAACCGTAAACAGCAAGATGTGGTTCTGCCGTACGAAAAAAGTCACACCATTTGGGATGTAGGCTACACGGAAGTCTTTTCTACTGATAGATTTTCAAACCCCTCTGTGCTCTATTATTTTCACAGATTACGTTCACAAATTAAAATTAAAAACGGTACGTAGAAAAATTAATATAAATGAAGGTTTTCTTACAACAAAATTATGTACGTTTAGGCAGAATACCTTAACATAAGCTTAGTGTACAGTAAAGATTTCTACCGCTAGATGACAACACTCCTTCCCTGTGTCTCTAATGTATTTGTAGCGTTGTACAAAATTGCAACGCAGCTCCTTCAAATTCAAGCCTAGAGAGTTCAAACTTTCAGAGCAAAAAGTTAATAACCATTTCAAGAGTTGTATCCGTACCGATTTTGTATGTTTCTCGTTTGTTCATTGTTGACAGAGCTTCATTTCTATAGGTTTGGATATTCCCCACAACAATCAAGCGATTTCAAGAATGTGCAAAAATGAAAATAAAAGATCAGCACGGATACAACTCTTTAAATATTTAAGAACTTTCTTCTCTGACAGTTTGAACTCTCTAGGCTTGAATTTGTGGGAGCAGGTGCAATTTCATACAACGGAAAAAAAAAATATATCAAAATAATATGGATAAAAGATAAAAAAAAAAAAAAACAGAAACGTGAAATATTATACTAAACACTTTTTAAATAGAAAAAAGGAAAACACCTGAGTATGTAATTCTTTAGATATGAAGGGGTGAAACATCAAACGTAGTAGCTAAATGCGATTTGGGCTTACTTCACTTTAACACAATCATCTATATACATCATACAAATGTGAAGTAGAAGCAAGGTCAGTCTGAATGAGCACCTGGAACAGAACACTGAACCTGCAGACCAGTGACTTGCCATAAAATAGCTGTGCTCTGCTGATAGCTTGTTTTCCAATATGTCCACAAATTTGTGTTGTCACATAGTCCCTTTTCATATGACAACCATAGTATATGACGTTGGATGCCAAACATATTGGTGAAATTTAATTAAGGAAGAAATACAACCTTTGTCAGAAAAGTTCCAGGACTAAGCTCTAATTCAAACACAATAAATAAGAGTTATTCAGTCAAGAAAAATGTGTTCTGAATATACATGACCTTGAATGTAAACTCAGTAGGTGGCAGGGCTGTGTTGGTAATCCACTGTTCGGCTTGTTGGCTCATTTAGTTGGAAGTCATACAACTGACGTGATGGATGCGAATTCTGAGCAGAGAGTTAACATTGCATTCTGCGTTAAGTTAGAGAAAACCCCCAGTGAATCATGGAACATGATACAGCAACATATGGTGACAAGGCATAATCGAGAAGAAGTGTCTTTGAATGGCAGAAAAGGTTACGGAGGGCTGAGATTCAGTGCAAGACGATTCCAGAGTCGGCCGTCCGTCAACATCACATACCGCTACAAATGTGGAATGTGTAAGTTACTGCAAGAAGACCGTCGTGTTTGTGTGGGTATATCAGAAGAGCTGAAACTGAATAGAGATGTGTCTCACCAAACTTTACGCGACGATTTAGGGAAACGAGAACTTAATGCAAAATCTCCGCCCTCCCGAAACCTTTTGTGCCATTCAAAGACACGTCTTCTCAATAATGCTTCGTCACCATATGCTTGCTGTATCATATTCCATGTTTCACTGAGGGGTTTCTCTTCCTTAACGCAGAAGTTCATGTTAACTCTCTGCTCAGAATCCGCGTCCATCACGTTACTTGTGTAATATCCAACTAACTGTGGCAACAAGCCGAACAGTGGGTTACTAAGTACAGCTCTGCCATCTAGTGAGTTTACGTGTAAATTCAGAACACATATCAGCTGACTGAATAACACCTATTTATTGTGTCTGAATTACGAGCTTCTCTGACAAAGGTTGTAGTTCCATTCCATGATGAATATGCGACTTCTACTACCGTTACTTTCCCAGATACCGAACTTGTCAACAGTTGAGAATGGTTCTTGGCCTGAGCCAAAAATGCCAAAAGGTCATATTTAAATTCGAATTCATAATTCAATTCAAAGCGGTTCTTATGTTCACCACACACGACATGCCGATTTTGAATCCCCACGGATCTTATGCACTATCTAGTAAATAGTCCCCTGTCTGAAAAGCTTGACTCTCAAAATCTGGTGGAGTCACCTCTGCCTGCTATAACAGCAGCCATGTTCTCAACCAGGTTGTGGAGGACGTTCTTTGGAATGTTCCGCCACTCCTCTTGCAGAATCTTAGACAGATGGGCAAAGGAAGTTGACCGCATCTCCCGAGACCTCATTCGCCGGTCTAACTCGCTCTAAAGATGTATGGGATTGAGGCATGGCTCCGAGGAGGCCAATCCAAACATTAAACATTATTCTCTCCATACCACTGCATAATAGCAGCAGTATCATTGCACTTAGCATTGTTATCTGGAAATAGCAGGGATCATTTCATAAAAAAGCCACAGTGTTGGAAACATTTCGTTGCCTAAAACTTTTCTGTACAGCTCCACGTCCATGCTCACACACCATAATGCCACCACCGCCAAATTTCGTGGTGGGCACTATGCTCCGTGTAGCCGCCACATCCATCGGACCGAAACAGCGTGAATTTCGACTTGTCACTCCATAGAACCGATTTTCTCTGCTCCAGTGTCTAGTTGCGATGGTTCAACCACCACTCGAGCCCCCGAGTTTTATAGTCTTCAACATATGGGGTTTCTGTGCAGCTGTTTTGCCTGGATATCTATCACAGCTGGTGGACTTCTGTTCGCGAAGTTCCAATAAAAAAGGATACCCCTGTTACTGCTTGAAACTGCTGTTTAATGGTGTTCAACGATTGTGGCCGGTTTTTGACCATTTTACGTTGCAGTGTTCTACTGTCGGTCAGAATTTTCGGTCGACCAGAATGTTTAGCATTTCTACAATGTCCGTCTTCCACCTTTCACATACGCAGGACGAACGCCATAGTCGATTAGGTCTGTTTTAATTGGTGGCTATTGCTCTCCTGAGCAACCCACCGAGGTAGCCTACCACGATTATTGTTGCTATCTTATATGCTTTGTTTTCCAAAAGAGCTGTGCCATCGTGACTGATTTTCCTTTGTCTTAATCACACCAGACGAACGGCAAGATGATGCGCCGATTTAAGGACAGAGCCACTACATTACCATTTCTTATTCTTTGAACATAATTAAGTGCATGGCGTGAAAAACAGTTATTTAAAGAATGCTGTAAAGGCCACATCATAGCTTAACTTGCGAACTATCGATGGCCTCACTTTTGGTGAAATTAAAAACATTCTCCTAACTTTTGAATCTACATCGAACCCATTATCAAGAAACAAGATTTTGGATTAAATGAAAGGTGAAATACGAGACTAGAGAAGATTAAAATGTTAGGTCCATTTATACTTCTTAGTGTACCGCATTGTTGTTGTTCCTCCTATGAAGAGCGTCAACTGGTGTGGAACCAGTGTTATCAGTCTGAAGGAAGGAAACTGGCGTTACTTTTGTTGTACTTGTTATTTGTACGTCTTTCCAGATGAAGTTCTTTTAAAAATGATTTACTGAGCAAACCTGTGTTAAAATTTAATTTTCGTTCTTTTGTAAGAATTTACAAAATTAATTGATGTTCTTTAAATTTGGGACCGTATTACTCGTTGATGTGCACAGGTATGAACTACTGTGACTATGGCGCGTCACCCTCATGTTATTGCATCGTGAAGTAATGATATTGCTTGTGTCATTTGATGAAAGAATGCGTTAAAAGGAAGAATGTAGTAATGTCTCGCAAGGAAATGAAATTTTGAGAGCACAGTATGTGTTGGTATGGAATCAAAGTACATCTGAGCATATCATGTTCATGATATGAATAGATATAGTTCTCTATGAATTGTTCGTGCACAAACAAGCAGAAAATCCTGCACATGTGTGCCCCATTTTAAATAATGCAGAAGAAACAAGGAAACGCAGTATTACAGAATCAAGGCAAATTGTGCAATGAAGTGCACTCATAGCACTCTGTTCATGGTCACAACTAGCGTGTTAGAGGTCACGCAACAGTGGTGTAACATAAACAGAAGGGTTACCGCCAAATATAAACATTCAAATGCAGAGAAACAACTGAAGACAAACTGAGAGAGAAACACAAAAACCAAAAATAAAGTAGACGACTAAACCAAATCAAGGGAATTAAGTGAATCTGTAACTAGATTTAACGGAAATTCTTGAAATTGATAAACTCGTACAGAAATGCATAAATGAAGTCAATGAAATCCACTAGGCGAAAGGTGTACTCATACAAACAGATAAAAGGCAAGTTCTGTGTAGTAATCTAACACTTGGTGGGAGGTGAATACATAATGCACACAAAGCAGATAAAGACTTACGGTTCTAGATAGTAAGCAAATATGGCAAACTAACAGCCACACAGACAGGAAACTCGTACAAGCAAAAGGGATGTTTATTGGATGTTGATGACGAGTCAGAGACAACACATATATGGGGAGACATCCTTCAAAAAACAGAGAATCTACGAACTGGTGTGAATGGAATGTCCAGGTTCCAAGCCTCCTCCAACACTGTGAAACAAAGAATTCCAGACCTATGCTCTAGAGACGGAACAACTTTTGACAGCAAAATACTTCTGATGCTACATGCCACAAACTGTGCACAATGTGTTATTTCATGGCCCAGACATTACATGACACTTCGTTATCATCGGACAACTGAGCGAGGAAGATCGAGAAACATTCAATAAGGACATCCAGCTGTACAGAGAATGTTTTTTGCAGGATTTTAAGCAGTGAAACAAATGACAATGTGCTGAATTGACTATTTATTACATCGGACTCGCTTGTTACCAGCTTGCGAAAGGCATCCGAAGCAAATCGACCAAGTTTGTCAACGAGGTTTAACAGTTACTAAAGGTCAACAAACGCCAGTTCAGTCATCAGAAACCACAGATTCTTTATATACTGACAACCCAACGTTAACCAGTAATAACGAGTATGAAGATTCTACAGGCAGTTTGTAAACATGCTGGTTTTGGTGTGTAGTTTGTAACAGAGTGTGTCGACATATCGCACTACTAGTGTTCCCTCAAGCTTTCCTTGTCTTGTACCCCTCACACATTTGTTACCGTAATTTTTGCCAACAATTTGTGTATTTGGCCCCACTGTATTTTGTTGGCAGTGATACATCTCTCCTTTTTACACCGCCTAATTTCGCTCGTATATGCTTCGAGCATCTTCTGAAGAACGGGAGAAAGGGAAATAAATAAATTTTAACTCAAATGCCAAGGCTCATCTCACTTCTTGTGAACGAAACCGGTCGCACTTTATTCATCAAAAGGGACTTTCTAGAACAAGTGAAACAGACTTACATTATGCTCGAGACATAATACATAATTATTGATGTTACGCAGATTTAAATTAATAGTATTTTTACCTGGGAATACAGCCATAATAGTCCAAATATATCACCCACGCTGAGCATGGCTTAATCCAATAACACGATACCCAATAAATTGTAATAATAAATTAATAAAAATGAAACCTTGTTTAACTAATTTTGATAATAGTAAATGAAGAATTAAAAAAAGCATACCTTAATCATTTTATGAAATAACGAGACTAATGAAATCAGTGGTCGAATTGAGGGGGAATGCTGTGGAATGCCACCCTTCTAGTTTGAAGAAAGAAAGTGAACCATCCCTCTAGTTGGGTGAAACGAAATACTATTTTTGATGCACTGAAATCATCATCTTCGTCACCATATTAACATTTTAACCATTTACTTGTATTGCAGTTTCACATTTTGCACTGTTGGATTATATTCTGCTTTAAAATTATGTATATTGAAAAGAAAAAAAAAATATGTTCTTTGAGACAGAATTCTATATCCTGATTATTTTTATTTTATTGGATATCGTTTAATTGACGTGTTTTTATATAATAATTAGTCATGCTAATCACTGTGAAGAAAATCCTGCTGTCTCTCTACAGGAAACTATTTACGTACTGAGACTTTGAAATTTTGATACATAGATGGCAGCACAGAAAATAATTTGAATCTGAAGTGAATAACTTCTTTATTTATGATGCGAATAATTTTCTTTTTAATTTATTTTGATTCCTATTTTATATTTCTGTTAAATTTTAATCTATACATTGCAAATGCATGTCCCCCCATTATGTACATAAGCTACATTGAGGAACATCATACGAATTCTCATGTATTAATAATAAAAGTGCTGCTCGTTTAGTAGTTCTGGAGATTGTGTATGCTCCATGACTAATAAATTAGTTCCTAGTTCCTTCCAGTTATTTTTATTTACAATATACCTGCTTGGCATTCCATTGTACAGTTGTAGCACGCCCAACGCTTTCGAAAAGCGGTACTGAGGCACGCTGTACAGCCTGCAGGTTCGAGTCCCACGTTTCTTTCTTCTTCTAAGACCAATGTTCAAAGGATTCTCGAAAATAGGAGCGGTGACCTGTTCTTCAGTGGTGTGATAGGACCGTCTCATCTTTTAATTTAATGTATAATCTTTACGTTCATATTATGGTCTGTCTTGTAAGTAGGCCAAACAATATAGACGTGGGGCTGCACGGCTAACAATAAAACTGAGTCCGAATTGAGTTCGCATTCTCCCTAGCTAATATTTGTCAACTCGACAACTGAATAAAATTGATTATGATCGATTATATAGATACCTCGATCAAATAAACACTAGTTTTATTAGGATTATTGATTATACTTTTTACCAAAAACTCTGAGGCGTAATTGCCGACATGAACTTCAACACAATAACTGTTACTTTTACTTCATAACACGTAATAATATAGCACGATAATAAATTAGAAGCCTGCAGAAGAACATACACTGACATCTTCATGCGAACACACATCTGGGAATATTTAGGGTGTTGCAAAATAACACCAATGTAACCACTTCATGAGATTCCTGACATCATGATGAAAAAAAAAAAACAAAAAAAAAACCGCATAGACCATTGAGGGTGCAGAAATGCTTCGTTTCGGAGTTATAGGGTGGCGGAAATGTGGGAAAATTAACTCCAGAGCTCGATATTTACTGTTAGTAGAACCTGGGCGGCATGGTACCCCTCAAAGACTTGAGACCTGCTCTGTCCAAAAATGCATAATCCAAAATTGTCAATAAATACGCCAGGGATTCCCCGAAGGGTGTTGTGAATTCCTGGACATTCACTGGAGGGTCAAAATAAGTACGAGTATGACGAATTTCCGTTTAAGTAAAGATGGAAGACGTAATCACTACCATCCAACCGGGCAATGACAGTCTCTTTTACTGATAAATAAACAAAAGTTCGCAAATATGTATGCAATTCTTAATAATCTTCGTTATGCAACCACACATCTTTATAAATAAAAAAAATCGTTCCACAAAAAAAAATCTGAGATATCGATCTGGCGCAGACGAATTATTGTTACTTCCTCGAAGGTAGTCTCATTCATGCTTTTTTCGACCCACTTTAACTTCAGAGAATTTCTGGTTTTGAGGAATCCGTTGCACAATTTTGGAATATATATTTTAGATACAACAGGTCTCAAGTCGTTGAGGGTACCATGCCGCATCAGTTCTACTATAAATGGTATAGGAAATATCAAGCTCTACAGTTCGCTTTCCCACGCTTTCGGCACCCTACAGCGCCAAAACGAAGCATTTGTGTACCCTCGATGGTCTACACTTCTTAGTTTCGTGTCAGGAATCTCGTGAGGTGGAAGTCCGTGTTATTTACGGGACGGGCGTAAGCCATTAGCTGTTACCGCCCATACAATTAATTTTATCTTTATCGGTGTTATTTTGCACGACTCTGTAGATGTAACTGTTTTATTAAATTGTGATTTTCGTCATTATAGGGCACATATCTTCTAACAACGGAAGCTACTATTAACGTGGGATACGAACCTTGCTCGTGTTTGAATCAGAGGCAGGGAGAAAGTGCACACAGCAATATACGATGTCACGAAAATGATCCTTCACACCATCACATCTGCTGGAATACAGGACTTATAAACAAGTTCCGGCACACGTAAGTGTTAATAATAGCAGGCCCTCGATAGACCGACTGATTAGTACACTCGCTTTCTGCGCGCGTGGTCCAGACTCCAGCTCGTGTGAGTCCGTTGAACCGAGTGGTTTAGAGCTCACTTATCAAAAATTGTAGATCCCGTCCTTAGAAGCTCATAAGCTTGTTTAGGATGTTCATAGCAATTCAAACCAAACAAAATAATAATAATAGTGGGTTATACAGGCCTAAGCACGCCACTAGACAGAGGGCTGACGTCCTTCTGCAAGCTCATCTTCAGCAATAAAATAGGGAAGGTGTCCTGACATTCACCTGTTCGATAACCGGCATAAGCAGGACTAGAACGAGAACCTGTGCTGATCTACATATTACAGATTTACCGACATGCTAGCATATACGAACACATATGCGAACACAGACAGACCAACTTCGACATGGACATATCTATACGTAAATAATTACTTCTACACATGAACATTATACTCGTATATTTTATGCAGAAGAAAAATATGTTTATACGTATATAAAGCATTTTCCTCAGGCATAAAGACACGAAAATCCCTATATAAATGTATGGATTAATATACAGAAAGGGGTTACCTTAAATTTGATTTACATTAAGTCATATACAATTAAAAACTACCCAAAATTGAACTTGTGTAAGGCGGAAATTTGCTTAACATCCAGCTCTATGTTTATTAACAGATCCGGTCCCAACTTGCATAAAGTGGAAACCTGTCTAATCCGAAAATACGTCGGTCTGTTGCGATTTAGGTTTGAGCCAAGTTTCACTATTCAAATTGATTTAGGTAACAAAATCTCGAATAGCTATAGTGCTGTGCCACCCATGCATTTAATTTTATCTTTATCTTAACATAACGAAACCCAAGAAGCATTTTACAACTTCAATTCTAACAATAAGTTGTAACTTACAATATCCTCGGAGTTACAAGTAGTCTGAATCCTCCTCTTTTGTTGGGAAATATATCTTCCATGAAATAATAGATATGGCCCACAGCCATGCCCATCAAGTCAACCCAAACGGCATTGCCAAGCAACACAGAGAAACCAAGAAGCACATATGGTAGATAAGGAGCCTAGAAAAAATAATGATTATTATTTAAAGA
The DNA here is from genome assembly GCA_022664845.1 of Lepisma saccharinum. NCBI lineage: Eukaryota > Metazoa > Arthropoda > Insecta > Zygentoma > Lepismatidae > Lepisma > Lepisma saccharinum. The sequence goes on from JAGDQP010004454.1 coordinate 51,935, forward strand.
TCTGACTTGACATTACAAGATAACGGGAAGGGTCTGTTTTGCGTTCAAACCCTTTTTCTCCAAAAATCAGTTTCAATTATTTTCTTTTTAAACCTTTTTTTTTTAGTTTCCCTTCCAAAAAAAACAAAAATAGAATCGAAAAACCTACCTTTTAACAGAAATGCATTTAGCAAGATCTTCAATCATAAAATGTAATGCAAATAAATAATGATTTTTGAAAAACTAAGTTGGATATAAAATCGGAAGCAAAGTTTTTAGTGATTATCGAAGTTCGATTAAAAAACACTGAAAACCGCGAGTCCATCACTCGTTTCTCCACACAAGGTTTATGTCTAAAGTGGTATTAATACTGGTATCTCACTTTAAGTTATGAGACAGACTCATTAATGAAAAGCATCTACTTTGGAAAACAAAATCAAAGAATTTTGAATCCAATAATCAGTATACGAATCTGAGACATGCAAGTTTATACTGTATACAGAAACTTGTTCGAAACACAACCTTGTCCAAAGTAGGAATTTACTTTAGTTCCGACTGTACCTTTACTAGTTAGTTCAAATTGAAGTAAGACGAAAACCTGGAACCTTAATGATTTCAGTTCGAACAACTTTCATTCTACATATAACAAACTAGGAGAAAATTAATAAAATACATTCGAATCACGACTTGTTAAAATGACTTAAAAGCACTAAGCAAAAACTGTTTACTTCCTGGCTTAATCGTGTGAGATCAATCATAATTATCCTTACCACTGTTACTACGTCTCTTACTATCTCAATCAGTACAGCTGATGGCAACTTTAATTTATCTCCTAAAAGAATCTGTCCACCATCCAAAGATTTGCCGTGTATTAGGTAGGAGGTACTGGCGGCACCTTAAACCTCTGAATCAATAATAACAGTCACTTTTTCGTCAGTAACAGACTAAATGCTTCAGTTTTCTCATGCATGGAACTGCACAATACTGGCTGTGATGTTTCCGTGTCGCTGTAATTCACATCCTATCCATGCGACAAACTATCATTGGGATGAAGCCTTCATTCAGGGCTTGAGAGCAAAACTGAAACCCGATCTAAACCTGCAAGTTATCTCTTTCTTCTTGCGCGTTTCCGTACTTCACACCTGATCAATTTCATTCAAAGTCGATCCGTTCCATCTGAATTCAAGTAGGGTATTCAAGTCATTGTTTTTTTTTTGTTTGTTTTTTTAATCTACCGAGATATTCCTTCTGAAAGTTTATTGTTAATCATTGAAGCTCGAAACGTAGTATGCTGTACTACTTTTGACAAATCATATCTTAGCAACTAATTAATATCAAGAAGTTATTTGTTTTTTTATATGATAGATATGTGTGTGTAGTTTGTGATGTCAAAAGGCTACTCTCACGTCGTTTCAACAAGGTGTAAAACTTTGACAAAAAATAAAATAAAAAATTCCGATATTTCGGACACTCTTTACTCTCTTCCATAACGAAGTACGAACTTGTTGTTTATGACTGAGCAAACCCACTCCAGGTACTTCATCGCAAAAATACCTTAATGAGCTTGGAGCTATTACTTCCACTCTAACAACGGAAAGTTGCTAAAAAATAAAAAAAAAAAGTTAAGAAAATTATTTTCCATTACAGTTGAGACAATAGTGTGTTCTAAACAATGACTAAGTTTCATAATCGACCAGTCATTGGTTTAGATTTTATGACTAATTGTTTCCTGCAAAATTGGGTTACTTTGAAAAGCCTAAGCTACACATTTTGACAGGAGAAAGAGAGGAATTATCGGTGACTGAACCAGCTTTTCCCAAAGTGTTTCACGAGCGCAATTTTTTGCATAACTTGATCAACGTTTACAACATACAATTGTCTCAAACATACAGAAAAATCATTTTTTTTTTTAGAAAATTGCGTCCAAATATGGCAAACTCTTCAAAAACAATCAACTTTCCGTTGTTGTTAACGTGAAAGTAACAGTTCCAACCCCATTAAGGTACTTTTGCGATGAAGTACGTAAAAGTGGGTTAGTCAAAGTTGTAAACAACATGTACATACTTCGTTAGAGTAAAGAATGTCCTAAATATTGGAATTTTTAATTTTTATTCGAAATCCTCAGAAATTCTATACACCCTGTACAAATGGCACGGGGGTAACCTTTTGACATCACAAACTACACACAAATATCTATCAAATAAAAAAGAATGACTTATTTATATTAATTAGTTGCTAAGGTATGATTCGTTAAAAGTAGTACAGCAAACCACGTTCTGAGTTTCATATTAACAAAGAACTTGAAATAGTAACTCGGTAGAATTTTTTTTCTCTTAAAAATGAAAAATGCAGGTCTCTTAAATTTGCATAAAGAGCTCGTAGAAAAATAATTATCAAAATCTACAACTTGACTAGTACATTTTTTTTTCTTGAACTGCGTGAATTGAGATGGAACGGGTCAGCTATTATTATGCCATTGCTTTTATCATCTGAAGTATCCATCACCACATCCTTTCTGGGTCATATCAACAATACATGGAATAAGTGTAGCATCAATATTGACTCAAGGATATGTGGGACTAAAGTTCTGTTATCACAAAGATTAAGTCAAAACAGCTCAAAACTTGACCTAGGTCCTTTTACCACTTCCTGATTCAAAAAAGAGCTCGTCCAATAAATACTTTATGATTCTGAATTCTGTTTCCAATTCATTTCTTAGTTTTCAAGCACCACAATAACCTTAATTTTAACGTAAACACATGCAATATATGCAGCAACCCACCAACGGTTCTCTCCCAGAGTTTCAATTCTGTGGAATGAAAGTTCTGAAACTTATTACAACCGCTAGCCGATTTTACCCGCACGTTGGTCCGGGGTGAAAAAAATATGTTGTCAGCCCCCCCTTCCCATGCCGATAGGGGCTGAACTTGGACTTAAACGGCATCGGGAGTGTTACTATCTCAGCGACCCTGAAAACTATGGATTCGACACTCATATCAGTCATTTTCTATCATTTTTTTCATGCCACCCCCACACCTGCCTAGGGGTGTTACCTAAGATAGGGGGTTATTAATGAATTAATAGTTATACCAAATTTGACCACTTGGAGGTAGACAACCTGTCGAACAACATTGTAGTGTGGGTTGCCGCATACTTTGCGTTTAAATTTTTCATTATCACCACCACTACTGGAATTCAACGGACAATTAGATGGTCGATTATCTTTGAAGATAATAATTTTAGAATCAAAGTCATATGATAACTTCTCAGTCCGGTCCAGTGTCTGATCATGTGTGAAAAATCATTCCAATCGCTCACACAATTTGTGTGTGATGCTCACGCACACATACTCACTTTCAATTTTATATATAGAGATAAGAACGATAGCACACAATTTTGTTTAATACGCTACCGAATAAATAAATCAACTGAAAGAGTGTATACCGTACCTGGAAAGGTAATAAACCAAAGAAGTTCATCCTGACATATGGATTCCTCCTTGACCACACGTACACCAACATAATAGTAAATGCTTGCCCTAGGAATAATAGATTTACGAAGAATGCAAAAATATGTGCGTTATTAAGGAAAATGCCTTGTTCTATTTTAGGGTATAGGAATGTGAACGTTCCTTGTGAATGAGATAGTGAATATCTCCTCGATAAATATAAAAATAAAACTGTAGGCAACACGCATCCCACAATAGTATTCTTATATGAACGAAATCTTCATTGTAATATGAGGTAAATATATTATATAAATGTACACAGTAAACTAATTGTAACAATATCATTATTAACATAACTAAGTACCTCTAAAGTTTCATACTTTCAATATCCAAAGATACTTACATTTACTTGCCCAAGATTTTATTCCGCCAACTGCTGTAAATATCCTGATATCATGCAGTTATTATACCATTTGAACTCCTCTATGTTTTCTTATCTCACGTAATTAACATTATTAAGTCATCTGAATGTACACCCGTGACGTGACAGTGTGCTATGACCCAACGAACCATTGATTCAGTCACTGATTACGTTGCGTTAGTTTAGGTTATATGAGGTTCGATTTATTGCAGTTGGTTTTAATTAATCAACTTATTACTGTAAATTGCTTTTATTTGTGTGAATTGGACTTAGTCAGTCTACAGAACGCAAGGAAAGATAAAAACAAATGTTAAGTGATAGTGTAATGCGGATTGCCGTGTTATGGTAGTTCTGGAGAACGTCAACAGATGTCACCACTGTTAAAACTGTGATTTAACTACGGAACAAAGAAAAATGGATGCTTGTTTTTATATATCTGAATATTGGCAGAGGACTGTAAAATGTTAACAAAAGTTTTGTAAGTAAACTAAATGTAATATGTTGTTACTACTTCAATGTCAGGTAAAATATGTCGCAATGATTAATTGTACAAATGAGCTTAAGAAGTAATGCTGGGTATCAGCGAGTAGAGAAAGCATCTTGTTATCAGATTTATAATCTGCCTCTCGGTGAATAAATACCTATTTTATGAAATCGCTCGTTTGATTTATACAAAGAACCGAAGTAGTTTATTATCTCTGCTCCGGCAGCTGAAAAGCTCCGAGTATCAGATGGTAAATTACCTCCGCGGGTTTTACGTAAAATCTTGGTGCAGAATTGGGGCACCCTGATTTCCTGATAACAGATGTCTGTTCGAAAGATCGAATCCATAAGCGCTCTGAAAAGTATTACAGATAAGGCGAATTTGGTGAAAAGCGAACGTAAGCAGTATTGGAACCGCACAGCGAGTACACCTTAAACCAGAAGGACAGTAATCAAGCACCATTTCAAGTGGAATACGTTTAAAATCACTACACTGTACTGGCTTTAAATAACTGTCCAAATTGAATAAGTAAACTACACTACGTTGGTTATCACATACGACAGGAAAGAATACTACAATAAACTAATAAACAATCTGTCTGTTTATTCCACAAATGTAAGTTAATAAAAATATAACACGTAATTTATTCATAAATGTGTGTTAGTTACACAATTTAATTTCGAACTCCGTACAACATAAAATGCGAGTACTGCTCTGAATAACACTTGGGCACATTTTTGTTTGGGCCATTTTAGTAACTGTCGACTTCGGCCCGTTTCGATTATATTCGTGAAATGCTTTTAAAATCAACAAATACCTCAGACTTCATAACGGCCAGCGAAAACTGTCATTGTTCCATATATCATAAATTCTACATATTAACGTTTTCCAGACGTAATAGAACAAAGGAGCAGAATATATAATTACAGAAGAATCTTTCATTGTATTAATGGCATTTAAAAGGTACACTAACACAGTGACTGCTTTTTTAAATGTAATTTCTGTTTTGTGGATTAACTCTGGCAGGTTACAAAAATGCCTGTTCGTTCTGTGATTCTTTATTTAAGTTATTAAATTACTTCGATTGAATTACTATTAATGTTCCAAACGAACTAGGCTTAAGGAACCTTCAGCTTTTGATAAAAAGTGGGTTCTGAACCACTCCATTCAATCAACCTCCACGGAACTTGAATCGGTGACCACGGGCACAGAAAGCAAGCGTGCTAACCTCTCGCCCAACTGGGGGCCTAAAATGACTTCGAAATTGCGTCATCGTTTCACAACAGTTTGTTTACTTACATTCGTTAGTTAACAAGCAACTTACAGCGTTTGGAAACAACGAAGTTAATAAATTTAAAAATAAATTGTAGGAAAAGAAAGTTTTCGAACTACGTTAAACAATTGAAGAGCTTGGTGCAAACAGGGGATTTCTACACTTTTTGCCAGTTTTCACTTTTCGATGTAAAAATGCATTAAAATAAGTTGCTCTTTGCATTGATGCAAGAAAGGGGAATCCTCCCCTTACCCCAAGACCTGTGTGGGACTTGTCGTGGAGGAATCAACCTGTTATTATTGGTGCAGATGAATTTTTAATTGCTTTTATTCTATCTCCTGGTAAGTTTTTAAAACAGGAAATCACCAAGCTCTTTCCAACATGCACCCCTGTATACAAGCTAATTTAATAAAAAATTAATACCATGACAGTTATTACAATAGTTCTATTCTACAATTAACAAAATTTTTAGCAAATAATTTTAGGTACTTTTCCATAAACCCAAACTAGGGCGTTCTATGAAAAAAGAAAAATGCACTACAGTCTATTTAGTTTCAAACCGTTATTTACATTGTTTAGCATATTACAAAGTGTTCTGAAAAGAGAGGACTGAAAATCAATCCTTGTAACATGAATGAATATCCTGTTACAATTTTATGCCAAAATGCTTGACTTTGGAAAATAAAAAAAAAAAAAAATCTTTGCTTAATCATATATTTCAATTAAAAGGGTAATGTTGGAAATAATATACCTTTAATAATCATGCTTTGTCATTGATAATTAACATTTTCTCATAATAATTTAATTATTTTACGCTTTTTCTATGAAGTTTTATAAAGATTTTTCACATATTTTAGTAATGACGTCGATAGATTTCTTTAGAATCTTTCGCTTTTCCTTGAGTTTTCTTTGCGTTCAAAACGGGAAAATCCCTAGTCTTAAGGTGCAGTTTCGTTTGTGCGATTTTCGCATACGAAGATCGCAAGCAACTGCTGCAAGCGCCACTGTATTGACACGTTGAATGGAAATCAGTGAAGCCGGTTTGGTTTGCGCGTCGGACGCATGGTGTCGCTAGCAACTGTTGCAACGACTCCTTCGGAGAGCAGTCAAGCTGCAGCTATCGCATGCGTTGTAGAGCGTTGAGCAGTTTTTATTCGTGTTTTCTTTGAATTTGGAACTATTTTGTGTCAAATATGAGCTTCAGCAGAGATGAGAATGAAAAGCTACATCAAGAATGCACGAAAATACTATAAAATTGTTGGTAAAATCCGAAATAACGAGAGTGCATACACAGATGTAGTAACTTTGGAGCTCAATAGATGGCAGCAGAGTACTACAGCAGCTTGAAGTAACAGTATTGTATTATATTGAACGAAAGTTGAGTTTAATTTAAAATGCTGTTTATATTATTATTATAGTTGTTTGTAATCATGTCTCAAATTCTGAAACTAAAAATGTTGTTTACAGAAAGATCTTAAAACTTGTCATGCACGAAAAGTAAATCATATGACTGTATAGATATACTATGGCGTCGCGCACGCGCTAAATGCACAAAGGAAACTACACCACTACATGCTTCCGTTGCACGTATTCACTGTATGCGGTCATTGCATACGACCATCGCCTAAACGAAACTGCATCTTAAGACAGAGTAAAGAAACTTGTCGCGACTTGTACACGCTAGCCTTTGTATCAACATTCGATTTTCAATGCTCCAATATCCTTATTTGGTAATGTGTTCTAATGTACGTCGTGACGTATGAGAAACCTTTGTATTCTGTGAATGTTAATAGGTCGATTTTGTATGATTATTTCCTTATGCATATGAGTTTCAAGTATTATTACGTGTCAAACCTGGATTTTTCGCGAAAAGCCTTATGGGTAATTTAGCATTTTATACTAACGATGGCTGCGCGGAAAGTCAGACCGAACTTCGTGTCTCTCGCACCAATATTTTCGCGGGAAGAATCATTTAAATGACCTTGGACAATCGTCAAAGTGTAGTTCTGTAACTTACCCGTGAAGTGTGATTTGTTCTATATCGTCCACAAACTAGTACACGTAAAGGACTGATCATGTTAGATCACAAATCCAGAATCTTAACCAGTTTTAATGCAGTTGTTATTTTACAATTTTGAAGTTAAATCGCACGCCGATTCTCATCAAGCAAACCTCGGTACATGAACGCTCGTCTAGTATAGTGCTCTATTGCTTGAATGCCCGTGACTGTAGTGGTTATGATTCAGTGTTGGTGGAAGTCCTTGTAAAAGTCAAACACGGATCGATATTTTCTTTTAACGTTTCCTAACGTAACCAATTTTGTTGGAGTATATGTACTTGAACTTAATATTTTTAACTAATACTTCATTTAAACTCCAAGATTTAAAACGAGACTTGTATTTCTTACTCGTAACAAGCCGAACTCCATCGTGCCACGCGCATGAATACTTTTTACTTGCGAAGCTCGAGTGGAAAGATTTACAGTGTCAACCTTCAATTGTATTGTACGCCTCACACGACAGTCGTTAATTTAGTTATATCTATTACAATTGAACCTATTCATTGTGTTTTTGAAAAGAATAATACTTAACGTTTGTTTTGGTGGAAATTGCTTCGAGCCAACTTACCCATGAAAACTTTTGGCTACAGCGAGAACAGTGTGAAATTCATCGCACGAACAAAGTGAATCAGTGATAGTTTTCTTTTGCCTTCTTGGCCGTGTTATGGTTCCTGAAGCAGAACAGAATCGTCAAGGAACGTCCGTCGAGGGATTTCATCGGTGGAACTTTCTTGGTATTATTGTGACAGTGCCACCCTCCTCCTCCTTTTTCATTACCATCGAGCATCATGGAAGCAACGCAGTATTGAAACAGCTGACACGAACTTCTGTACGTGAGTATGTTGAAGCGTAGCTATAGCAAAGATTTCCTTTAATACAAACGCTTGCAAGCTTTGCGATGTGTGTAATGCCATGTAATACTTGTATATTCTTTAGCACATATACGTATTAAATATGTCCAATATATTTGCATGTTTGTTTTAACCTTGAGAAAGAGAAACACAGTGTAATGCTTTGCATGGTAATATTAAGATTATTGTCATTTTGCTCATCGTATGTGGTTTTCGCAAGTTACTATTAGTTTTCCTTCAGTCGTCCTGACACTCAAACTGTAAAAACGCACATGTCACATTCCCAATTTCACTCAGGCTTCGATGTATATTTCAATTTGTGATGGTTCTGCCTAATCTCAGTTTTATTGAAACCAATTGTCTTAGTTGTGTCGAAAGTTACGATGCTATCGTGTTCGCAGTTATGAAAGTGTAAAGCAGGATAAAGTAAAACAAAGCGAAACACAGCATCTCTACACTTTCGGAAGGATTGTTAAACATTATTGTGATATTTTATGGATGTAACAGCAGATCTAGTAACATTATTAATGCTACGTATTAAAGCTCGACTCACTGTCCCCATCAGCTGTTCTTCTCCCGAGAAACGTAATATTAAAATCCCTAGTAAACTAAGAAAACGAAACCAATGACAACGTATGCGCGACAAACAGGTATGTTACTGTTATGTACAAAGCTTGGATTCCCGCATCGTCACATCTTTATGCATTGTAAAGCACATATGCTAATCAACTGTGTAAGTTGTCGACAGCACCGTTACATTATGCGTGTAGCAGCAGATGTAATAAGGATGTATTCTTATTGCTTTGCCCCGGGTCATGTTACCACATCCTGTCTTTCAAAATGTTTTGCAGTACGCTAAATAATGTAAATAACTGAATATCTCACATCAATTTTGCAGTTCCTGTTTCAGAGAACATCTCAACTTCTGAAATAAAGGACTCGAGTAAAGAAGAAATTTGCAATTAGTTTTAAGGAAAAGCATTTAGAATATGATCATACTAACAACTCCATAAATGTTTATTTTGACCATATCGCAAAGCAGTTCCATCTTGCAAAGAGATAAAACAAAACAAATCATTAATATATACAGTAGTTAATGCAATAAAGGATACTATCATACAGATTCCCCCAAAGAGAAACATCATCACAAAGTCAGCTGTTCTGCCACGAAAGGAGCCTTCTTCTAACATCCTGCAATATCGATAGGTGAAGATCATGTTGAAAAAGAAGTTGAACCCTACTGTTCCAAAGAAGAGAAATGCCGTCACAAGGCGCCATACCTGCAATAAAAAAAGAAAGTGAAGTCTACTTTTCTGTTTTAGTATATAAAGGGTGTGTCTACTGAATTTTCAAATTCCTGGTATTTTCCAGATCTATTTGTAGTTTTTTTTTTTTCAGGTTAAATTACAACCTTAAATTAATGCTCGAATTACATTATTTCTTCTTGCAAAAAAGAAAAAAAAAATACCTTATCAATTAAAAGAAATATATACCATGCACATACTATTTCTTTACGTAAGTCTAAAGCATGAAAAAACAAAAATATATGTTTTAACTAAAATGCACATTTTCGAAAGATTTCGAACAAGAAAATAAAGCAGAATATTCCCACCAGAAGGTCAGCTGAGAAAATTGGGCAGCAACTAGGCCTAACAGAAATAGTATAAAATGAGCCGCCGTAGCTCAGTGGTAAAGCGTTGGCGTAGCATTCGGGAGGTTTGGGTTCGATTCCAGTGGCTGACCATCCAGACAGTCACGCAAATACCAGGATAGAACCTTCAACGTAGGCCCTGGCCGACACCTTCCCGAATCCTTTCCTCTCTCCTATCCTGGCCTGAGACTTAGATGCCTATAGGCCGTAAATAAAATTCAAATTCAGAAATAGTACAACCACATAAATGCACGATTCATATTTTTTTTTAGTGAATTTCCATACGAAACATTAGTTCAAATCCATCAGATGAAAACTTTAGAAAATATAGTTTACCTTCCTGCGTGTTTAGATGAAACTGGTTAGCAAAATTGTAGTGAAACTAACAGATACTCTTTTAAAAAAATAAGAGTTTAAAATGGGGAATTGATATGCATGTAAAACTCAACTTCAAAACACAGTTTTGCTTATATCTTACTGCACACTTTTCTTCAATAAGAAATGGCCAGTTACTATACATATGCAAGTGTATTCATGCCATGTATAATTAATTAATTTACAATTTTCTTGTTGCAATAAAAAAATGTTTATTTTATCAATTATCCAAGTAAGACAAAGTTGCCTAAACACAATAAATAAAACCAATTAAAATATTTCTAAAGCTATCTATTACAGTTAAGGTAATTTCAAAACTTAGTTTAACGTGCAGATGTGTTCAAATTATTAGACTCCGTATTCATTTTTCCTTCAATTTTAATTATTGTTCAAAATTGCATCGAAATATGTTTTAAATTCAAGTTGTTATTCAATTTCTTGCTCATTTTATTACATGGCACCTGTGCTTTTCAACATCAATAATATTTTTGACACTATTAGCTTAGTGGTGCCGTCATGGATAAGGGGAGTGGGTCGTCACCAAATCAGGCTTCAATCTGTAGGAGCAGTGCTTTCGAAGAATGTTTAGTGTATGTCTTAGTGTATTATTCCCTCTACTATATGAAGTCTCCCAGATCAGAAGACAGATATTACAACCCAAACCATGATCGACGTAGGATGATTTACACCTATCAAACTTGAACATCTCCTTAAGGTTAACGCCGAACATATCGTCAACTTTCATCAGATACAGTGAAACAGTTTCTTCCACTCATCAGAATCTCAGTGTTTTAGTTCTTGTGCCCACTGGAGACGCTTCTTTAAATAGTTGGAGTATCCGAGACCATCTACAGACTTCCTACCTCTGTGTAGAGTATTTTGCTCTTTCTTCCTTAGTCGGTGTGACTTTTTGCCCCTTAAACTAAGAGTTCCTGTATAAATATGCAAACACGTTAAAATCACTTTAAAGTGATCAACTGCAAATGTGTAACATTATGAATATTGTATCCTCATACAACTGTAAAGAACACTGCTAACTTGTAAGCACAAAAAAAAAACATGATACCTATATGATAACTCAAGCATGATCTGCAGAACGCCCCTCCAATGCTGTCATCTGATACAAGTATTCTAGATGTAATGTACACAAGTGCAGGATAAAACATTAGTACGTTGACCCTAATATTAGATGCTATATGCCTTCGTAATTAGATACGAAAAAGAAAATTTGAAATTTTCTGGAGTTTAATAGATCGAACACATTTGTACGGAACTAAAGTATGTAACCACATTAGCCCACTTAGAAAAAAAAAAAAGCCAAGACATGCATGACTAGAGTAGAGAAGAGAAAGATGAAACAAAGAGAAAAGCAAAGTATCAATCAGAAAGAAGAAGTATGGTTGATACTAGCTCGGGTACTCACGAGGTCGCCACACCCCCTCCGCACAAGAAATCTGAGAGTCCCTGAGCTTCTTACAAAAATACTGCAAGTACCTCAATTCTGTGACCTTAAATTTACCAATTCAATAAAGTTTCTAAAGAGTGAAAAGTGGAAATTTAACTTAATAACTTCGAAAATTCCATGTTTCTCTTTCAATTCCAGGTTTTCCACACCCAAAACAGAATCATCTAAACCACATTAGTCATACAGAAACAGCCATAAAGACTCAAAAGGTCTAACCAATTACTGAAAAATCACAGTTTTTTAAAAAAAAGGGGGGGGGGGATTCTTTATAAGGGCGTCATGGTGAACTCACTAACATATGAAGGCAGTATGGTCATTCTGAAGGCAGTATGGTCATTCTGAAGGCAGTATGGTCATTCTGAAAATACCCCGACACTAGGATTTTATGCATTTATTGCCATGAAACTACAATTGTCCACGTCTGTATATAAGGAACATTTTTTTGTTCAGTCAGGAGTTAAGGAACTACCAAATTTGAAAATATAGAAATAGTGAGACAACATGAACTTTTAAAATTTTATCGATGATCTAAACATTTATTACATTTTCACATTTGAATCTCTGATAAATTTACAACCAATTGGAGTAACAAAGAAATCTTTTATTATTATTATTTAAAGGAGCTGTATAGAACTACATGCAACAATGTTTTCTGAATTTTGTGGATTCTTAAACGTTGTCCCACAAAATTTTCTTTCCCCAAGAACGCCATTTGCTTAAATTGTTCGATTTGGGGATCTTTTTCTTAATACTGAAGGACTACAGATACTACAGGAATAAATCACAATGTTACTAGAAGTCATTCAATAAATATTTAATCCCCAAACTTTATAAGGGGGGGACTCAATTTTTAGCCGTGTTTCAACACCCATAATATTTCAAAGACTTATCATCCATTTATAGAATTAAAACAACAAGAAAAGACCAGATCATCAAATTTAGAAAGGCGCTATGGTGAGCTCTGTGGCTCAAATAGAAAAGAAGTTGTGTTCAATTCTAAAGTACTCTGAAGTGGCGATATTTTTCATCCTTGCAATCTACGATTGCTTTCTTCCTTTTCCATTTTCAAATCTTAAAATTTGGGAACCCTTTCCAAGTTTCTCATCAAAATCAGAAATCGTGAGGCAATAAAAAAATAATAAATAAATAAATAAAATTTGTCTATTTCACATGGAATCACTGTGTAGGAAGCGATCTAAACCTTAGCTAAAGCGGGTGATTCGGAAATGCAAACCTAATAATGACATTAACAAAGAACTATACAACAATGACTCTCATATATTTGTCTTAAACCAAGTCCACGCTTTAGAAACACATATTAACATACCTGTCCTTGCTTGATTATCAGAATCGGGTTGAAGTACAGCTGAAATGGTGACACCAAGTCAAGTTGCTGGAAGAAAAATATGATAGTGTTAAATTCATTCATAGTTTTACACAAAGAAATCCACGTGGCATATATCATGACTTAATTATTTTTATCATATCTGCATTTACTCACTTTAATTTCCTCATGTTTTTTCAAATGAGAAGACGAGCCTCATGCACGTAGGTTACACATTCTTCATCAATTCATTGTGCCCTACAATATTTCTCGTTCTTCAAAATTTACCTGGTTCCTAGACATGGACAGCGTTGCCACAGAATAAGTTACGCCAATTTTCCTGACGCTTGGTATTGAGAAAACTGTAAATATTTATTATACAGTACGGCTTCCGCCGAACACACTTCTTTATATTCAGGTGCTCTTCAACGAACATTCACACACTTTGTCACAGAGAACAATGCTATTAAAAACGCAACTGAAATGCATTCTTAAACTATTAAAATGAATTCAATGTTTAATTTTACTATGCCTGTTTACGGAATTACAGTGGTTCAATGTACCAAAAAGGAAAAGCACAATTCTGTAGTCGCAAAATGTGCTGGGAAACATCCGATGCTGCGAATAATAAATGTATTTACATGGTTTACAATTCAAACATTTCAAGGAAAAAAAAAAAAAAACACACACACACACACACACACAAAGACAATTCTCATAAACGTCTTATCCAAGTGTAATTAGTAAAAAAAATAGTTTCTCGTTATACAACGAGAGAGTAAGTAACTAGGAGATCGGTGAACCTGTACTAATAATCATTAGGCTCGTTGTACGTGTAGAATGTGATATAGAGGATCATGACTCTTAACGTGACATCCGAAATGCGACCAAATTAAATTACATTTGCCTATTCTCGACGCAAGGAACTTAATTTCATCCAGCATAGACCAACAAAAATTATATCCCTTATGTAAGCAGAAGGAAAGACTTGTACGTAACACCGGTTTTCACATCGAATCTTCCCACTTTCATTCAAAATTGGCACATTTACAATTCTCCTTTTCAAGATAAAAAAAAAAAAGATCAATCAAAACTCATGTAAAATATAACGGAGAAGTAATATATGATTATATAAGCTATCTTGAAATACAAGAGCTTAATTACCTTTCTTAGATGGTATGAAAATTCTATAGTGCTTTATTTCTAAGTCTGACGAACGTTACTTCTAGGTCTAATTAACAATGTGTACAATGAACATTCCCATAACGAAGTCTACAACGAACATTTGAATCCAATGTACAGTTTTGCTCCAGCTACAGCAGAAGAAATACAGACAGATCTTTTAAAGCATTTACAATTTATTCGACTTGGTATTTTAGGAATGTGAGTCTTTAAATTCTAATAAATAAACAAAGTCTGACCGATATCTCTGAGCACGTAATAGTTTCAAAACTTCTAATACGGAATAATTCGTAAGGTTTTCGCTAAATGTTAGGTCCCCCCACAGTCAGTCAGGAGTTTCTTTAGCAGTAATGACAATCAGACGAGGCATCATTCACACTTGTCAAAAAGCTTGTTACTAACTCATGCGAGTTTTCACTACGGCCAAAACTTAGTCCCACACCACGAGATAACCACAGTAATCAGTGGGAGGCTGCAAGAATCTGGGCCTACTCGTATTTTCAGTATTATTCAAACTGATTATTTTTCCGTTTCTGATAACGTTTATTTCTCATAAGCAAAAGTACCACATTAGAGAAACTATCCACATAAGGGAAAATCGCAGCAAAATAACATCAACCAGCCGTACGGAGAATATCAACCTAAGTCGCATTTAATCATTTAAGCTTTTTTCATTCAAGAAAACCGCCTTCAAGTAGATCATCTGACAATGTGACTAGTACGTTACATAGTAAAAGAGAAAAAATGAAAAAAAGAACATCAACTGAAAAAATGCTTAAAAAGTACCAAAAAAAAAAGTTAACCCTAAATATGAATGAAAGAAGATATCTAAATACATAAAAATATACAATTACCTTACATGCTAGCAAACATATGCGTCCGTTTTATCAGGTTCGTAGGAAATTAGCTTTTAAAGTGGGTTTTTAATATCTTTAACATTGCTGTGACGAAGGAAATTTATAGGATTATTCGGTTAAGAAGAGCACCAGACATATATCACTTTTCCACAATAAAGAACAGTCAAATGTATATCGTCTTGTGTATAAACTCATTTTCGACAAAAATTTAAACTTAGATCACTCTTCCCTTTATAATGGCCATATATGAACACTATTTTACATACCTGAATAATTCCTTGATTTTTTACGAAAAAAAAAAAAAAATCAAACTAATTTTAACAGCACACATTAAAAAATTATATTAACATATTCAGCACAGGTATAATATGTTCTGGCCTAAACATGTAAGTAGTAAAACTCTAGTTCTACAATTTGAGTTTTCTTCTAAGGGAACTATTTCAGCTGATCAGCCGATATTTAAATGAAATACTTATTTTTCACTACGTTTTAACCTGTAATGTACAAAAATGACATCCATTGACCCAACCTTTCAATAGGAATTTTCAGAAATGTTGATTTGTGTCTATTTGTACACGGTAAGATGTAAGTTCACACTTTCGTGCTGAAACCTCTGCGGAAATCTGAACCAACCTTTGAATAATGACAATTGGTGATGGGCTACGTCTGGCAGGGGGTAGAAGCACTATGGCCACCATCTTAGATTCAGCTCGAGAATTTCAAATAGGAAGAGGATCAAAATGACATATAATTTTAGGCTAGTCTGTTTCCAGTAATTCAAATATGAAGCCATTTGTCAAGTGCGTTTATTTGTTTAGGAGAGAGGGGCTCTGAAATTGAACATTCGAAAATAGATATGAGATTATAGGGTTAGTAAAAGTATGCATAAAATAGTTAAAGCACAGACTTATGTTCGTGTTATATGTCTGTCAAATTGTCTAATAGAGCTATAGAGGATTTTAAAAAACATGGCTTTTTGAGTCCGCCAAATTAAGCACATGTTGTAAAATTCCAAATCTCAGAATCACCATCTTCTCAACAAATGAGCGTAGGTGACAAATGTCTTCATATTTGAATTTCTGGGAACAAACTAGCCTAAAACGATCTGTCACATGATCCTCTTGATAATTGTAATTCTCGAGCTGAATCAAAGATGGCGGCCATAGTGCTTCTATCGACACAAATTGTCATTACTCAACGGTTGGTTCAGATTTCCGCAGAGGTTTCAACACGACAATGTATTCAAACTTACGTCTTACCGTGTACAAATATATACACAAATGAACATTTCTAAAATTCACATTAAAGAAGTATCAAAAAGGTTGGGTCAGTGGATGACATTTTCGTAAATTACAGGTTAAAACCTAGTGAAAAAATACTTTCCTCTCCTCAATCGATAACACACAATATGATTTTCATGACATCAATGAATAAATTTCCCTCGTCAACAAAAGCAAACAAATAAAAAAAGCAAGCATGAAGTGATAACCTATTACTCGCACTATCGAAATGCAACAGTAAAGTTTTCTCTAACTTTTCACACTTCTTCATAATTTCCCTGACTTTCGGTTGCTTTTGAACCTCTTCCTAACTTTCCAGGTCTGTGGCAACCCTGATGGATGAAAATGAAGGATACTATTGTATTTCTTAACTGGTTATGCTATTAGAATAATACGCGTTAACTTCGTAGATAAAAGAACATACTTATAAACCCTACATTAATGGGCCATAAACACGGTATGTTTATGAGTTTCTTAGCATGCAGATTTAGAATTTTGATAAATTTCTACATTTGCTATTTCTATTATACGCAGTTCAAACTGAGTTAATTATTTAAAATACGTCGAATATTAAACCAATGTAAAATCAAGGGGTGATGTGAGTGCAAGGACACAACGTGCAAGGTATAAAAAGATCAGCCAATACGGAACACCAGCGAATTTGGTGTAAGTTGTAGAAAGCTCCCGACAATATGAATGTGTTAACACTAAAATGAGATACGCCCCTACTTGATTTGATTGCGTCGGGTTCATTTGCATGATACAAGTTTATTAATTATGTACTTTGCTATTTTATGACGTATTTATGTATACCACTTAGAACTTCTGAATGGCTGAATTTTTAAAAAGATAGGTTTATCGTTATGGAAACTTGCAGTGGTAGATCGTCATGAATATTTCAGATTTGTAACTGACGGAACCAGACCAGCCAGAGAACTGCTAGTTTGGAATGTTAGTCAGTGGTAACGAAGGAATCTAAGTACCGGTTTTCTAGTTGTTACAATTGCCGAAACATGTCTCTTGTGAGTTTCGAAAGTATACCACTTCCTTCCTCAGACTACACTCTACAACTGAATATAGAAAAATTACATAATCAATAAAGAAAGGAGATCTTTTTTTTTCCTTCCAGCAATCAGCGCTCGCCTACCTGCCTTTCACCTGTCAATTTGATGAGCCACAAGATTACCAGTAACTTTTTAATTGGTAATTGCCGGAAACACATTCTTAAAAATATCTTTTCACGAAAATAAGTCCCTCACTACACAGGCTTAAACAAAAGAGCTTGAAAATTCAATAAATATAT
Organism: Lepisma saccharinum; assembly: GCA_022664845.1. NCBI lineage: Eukaryota > Metazoa > Arthropoda > Insecta > Zygentoma > Lepismatidae > Lepisma > Lepisma saccharinum. The sequence goes on from JAGDQP010004454.1 coordinate 69,887, forward strand.
TAATAAGTTTCGTTACCTTATCACAAATTGAAAATACGAATAATACATAAGTAAATAAGAAATAAATAAATGTTATAAATACAAATAAATAAAAATTAAAGCTCTCCAAGAAACTACTAAAAGAATTGCCGGTTAGCGTCCTCATATTATTCTCTTTTTCCTCCTCAGCTCTTCCTTTTTCAAATTGTCCTCCCACTTTTCATTAATACTATATCCACTGTTCCAGTTCAAAGCCTTATCGGCCACCCCTCTGATCCTTTTCGCTTCTTTCCACTTTCTAACCATCTGCCAACATTCACGCTCCACTACTGTTGCCCCTTCCCAGTTAACTTCATGACTAGTTTCACTGACGTGCTTGAAAATATTATTAGTGTCTCTCCTTAATCTGACATCATCCTTATGTTGCTTTAAACGTTCTTGCAGCCTCTTCTTGGTTTCTCCACATACACCATACTACACGGCACTTCATACCACACATCCTCCCTTTGTCGCGAGTCCGCTGTCGATCTCATCTTCCTTCTTCTAATGACATCTAGTATTTTCATGCTGCCCTTTCTGTATGTCTTAATCCCTTCTCTCTTTAGAATTCTTCTGATCATCTCTGTGATCGCTCCTGCACCTTTTTCAATGCCGTGCCATCCTTTCCTCTTGTCTTCTTTATCATCATCTCTCTTGTTTTCCTGCTTTTTCCTCCTAGTCCTCTTCCTGTCATCGTTACCATTCCTTTTTAGCTGTTCCCATAGCCTTTCACTCCCTGCACAGTCCTTCTGGAACCAGGTTACAAACTTGCCTTCCCCATTTCTCGTTTAAATATCTAAAAAATTCAACAAGCCCTCTTCTTCCATTTCTCTCTCCAATATAGCCTAATAACCTTTATCTCATCATTCAACTCTCTAATAAAGTTCTCTAAATTGCCTTCTAGTCCCTTTCTACACTATAAAACAATCATGTACGTACCTACAAAACACCAGTAATTTATCATTACCTTTTGTTATCACTGCTTTCTCCCATTTGTTCATTAGTAAATCTGCTGTTACCGGAGTTATACACGAACCAATGCTTAATCCATTCTTCATTTTTAGTATCCTGTCACTTATCTTGCAGAAACTATTGTCCCACGAAAAGATATTTTTAAGGTGTTTCAGGTTGAAAAGTTGTTTGTGAACTTGTGGCTCGTCAAATTTGACAGGTGAAAGGCAGGTACGCTTGCTCGGGGGAGGGCATCGCTAGGGGAAGAAAAGTGAACTTTTAATTAGAAGTGATTCAGTGGCGTCTCATGTGCTTGAAAGGTGGTAGTTCACAATCACTGATTCCGCCAGACCCCGCTTTCGGGGGTGTCACCCCCAAATTCTCGAGCGTACTCCAACTATAATTTTTTTCGGTAAAATCATGGATGTTCTAATACAGGATTTGCGATTTCGTCAAGAACATGAAGCCAGTTAGTCTCAACTAAGTCCCGCTCAGTTAGTCCCATTACTCGAATCAAATACATGGTTTTCGACTAATGGCTGCAAGCTCTGCAATTGTTTGCTAACCAATCAGCCTTCGTCGACAGTCAAAGGTTTTTCGGCTTCACACTCTCGCTGGATAGCTATAAGTCAATCCTCTATTAGAACATCCTTGTGTAAAACAGATAGAAACCGTACAAAACTACAGTTACACCCAATTTTTATTTTAAACCCCCAAAACTGAAAATCCTGGCAGAATCTCTTCCCCAAAAAGCAACGACGAGAGTACAAGAAACACATCGTTCGACAGCTTGAAACCATTTATCAATGTGCTAAGTAAAGAATAGAACTATTGCTCTCCATAAGCTATTAACACTATGTAAAGGGATATGAAACAAGAGGAAACTCCACACACACAAAAATCAGGAGGGCCTAGCTGAGTGGTTAAGGAAGGAATCATCTAGCTTTTTGAGATAGCCTGATTCGAAAGCTCGACAGTACAGCGACGAGCAGTTTTTCACGAGAGTAAGGCAATTGAAAATCGCTTTTCACACTACTAAAATACACACACACACACAAAAAAAATAATAATAATAAATAAACTGCATATATCCTTCTTACCTTTATTTGTATATGAAGTCTATTCTTCTGGGCAGCAAATTTACCTATATAACTCTTTGGTTGAAATAAAAATGTAACAATATTTTCCGATATTTTCAGCCCAGATTTCGTGTTTTGGCGCTTTTAGGTATGAGGTGGTTAGGAGTAGCCTCTTTGCCCTAAATTGCTTCCTTAAAGTTAGTTAAGCGGAAAAGTCTGCCGCTGGAATGCGTTAAAAAAAATACATGGTTCATAAAATGCCTCCTTTTGTATTAATAAATCTTTAATGGCCAAAAGAACAAATCAGTTCCGAAAATCCCTTCAATCTCTCGCACGACTTTCGCAATGCTGCAAACTGCACAATACTGTTCATTATAACTGATACTGGAACTAAAACAACTTCATGTAAATAGAGATGCAACATTATGTTATTTAAGCGTTCAATATATTTGTCCATAAGCGATTTATTGTGTATTTTGCAATTCTGGTATGTAATGAACGTTTATCCTTGCTTCTGCCAGAATATTTGTTTGTATTTTAAACACGAGAACAGGTGGAAAAGTCAAGGAGAGTTAGCAACAGTGGTCACTCCTGTTCATCTGCTATCTTCGTTCACACTAGGATTGTGACGCCGAGGTCCCATATACACAATGACATAAGTTACGCCTAACACCTGTTAAGCGTATATGGGGCAGCGCGTTCACAAAAGAAATGTGAACGCGAAACAAATTGGATAGTACCCACAACTTGATAAAGGAACTTTGTACTTATGCATCAGTGTAACAATTTAAAAGATGGTATATGGTAAAATATCTGTCGATAAGAAACATAACCTGAGAGGAAAATATAATAATAATAAAATTCTAAAATAGTTGGCAGTTCACGTGATCCTGTAAACGTCGATACGCGACATCACTGAAGTGATCCCTGATTGGTGGAAAGACGATCTCCTTTATTGATTCAGTAATTTTTCTATATTCAGTTATAGAGTGTAGTCTGAGGAAGGAAGTGGTATACTTCCGAAACTGTTAAGTTTTAAGTTATTTTTGTTATTAAAGTATTCAGCATTGTCAGAAAGCTGTGTTTTTCTTTATTCAAGATGGACACAAGCCATACTGTCATAATATACGGGGTTAGGTCAGAAACCCCAAAAGTAAAAACGGTCAGAACGCCCACACAAACTGTCAGAAAACCCAAACTTGAAGACGGTCAGAAACCCCACACAAGCTGTCAGAATCCCCAAATGCTCAGCACACGGTCAGAAACCCCACACAACCTATTTTATGGTTAATGTAAAGCCCGGAGCCCGGTCCTTCCTTACACGCTTGCTATTAAATATTCATAAGTTGAAGGGTCTCTCTTTTGGGTAGTTTTACCCTCCTATCTTTCCTCTCTTATTCTTTTCCTTCCGTGTTTATCTCCCATTTCTTTTCCTTCCTGTGAGTTTTTAGACAGGCCTTATTAAGTTATATTTCCTCTCTGTATGTATCAGTCGTCCGGCTGTAGCGGGTTCCGAAAAAGATGTTTATTTTCCATTTTCAATTGTATGCGGCACTCTCTCAGTTATAAGAGCCCTGTAGTCATAAATATAATTTTCCCCTTTAGAGGGGCCCCAAAACTGGGTAGTATTTGGAAGGTTCTGGGTTCGTTCTGTTTCTCTGGTTATTATTATTATTAATAACAATATTATCAGGTTCCTATTCCCGTATGGTTGCTTCTGCATTGTTATTATGGCCTCTGGTCATGTAGACCTGTATATCGTTCAGGCAGAGGTTGTGTTATCATTATTTTTATAATAACTTACTCATAATAATTATTTTTGTAATGTTCGTAGAAGCGTATTGTTCTTTCTGTTTTGGTAGTTTGATTTTGGTCAGTCTTGCTGTGATTGCCGTTAGTTTGTGTAAGGCAGTCTTGGTGGTCATGTCGTTGGTTTCATGATTATTATTATTCTGTAATATCACTGGTGGTGACAGTGATGGTGTTCTTTTTTTTTTTTTTAGAAGGGTCCTGTAATTTAATTTTTTTTTGTGATTAGTAAGTATGGAGGTGTGCTGCCATGAGTTAGAGTGTTTTTCGGTACCGGCCCGGCGTTTTTTTCGGTCGGTCTTAGATTTTTGTTTTGTTTGTAGATTCAGTTCTAAGTAGACTGTTATATATTGGTATAATTCCATTCAATGCTTCCCAATTATATGTTTGTCGTTCATTTTGTTTTTTAGGGGAAGGGGGGGGGGGGTTAGTTCTAATTCTTTGGGTTTCTGTTTCTCTGCGTTCTCACCTGTGAGAAGGTTGCCTTAGTCAGCATTCGTCTCAGACTGTGGGGTCTCCTGTAAGCTATTATTGGTGTTTCCTGTGGCATTCTGGTCAGAGGGTTCTGACCGTGTTTGCATCTGGGGATTCTGACCGTTGTATAGAGTTTGACCTTGTGGTGGGCCTTCTGACCATTTATGTGGGGGTTCTAACCGTTTTCGCAATTGGGGATTCTGACCGCTCGTGTGTGGTTTCTGATCGCTTACGTGGGGGATCTGACTGTTCGTGTGGGGTTTCTGACCGTCTTCAAGTTTGGGTTTTCTGACAGTTTGTGTGAGGGTACTGACCGTTTTTAGTTTTGGGGTTTCTGACCTAGACCCTAATATACATGAAAAGCATGGAACAGAAGTATTTTTTTTTATTATTATATTCAGTTTTGGTCTAATTATAAAACTCACCTAGTGTTAAGTCGCACCACTCGGTGTACAAGAATATCTAGGCCAGTGCAGACAAACCTAATGCAAGGATACTGCTATATTTAGATTAAACAGTGCTGTAAATTGGGGTAAAGTTACTGTTGTTACCGCAGAAAATGTAAAATTTACAGAATTGTTCTATTTCCAAGTGTGTGACGGTGTTAAAAAGCAAAATATAACAAAGTTTCGTGTCATTGAAAAATAAAATGAGTGGAAAGTGTGAGGGACTATACAAATGCACCCGCGTTTAGGCGCATGGTGTGTTAAAAAGTTATTTGATTCTTGTATAAACAATCTAACTTGACATTTTCTAACCCGCCTTGGGCATCTCAACACACAGTAGCTAAATACGTGACATGAAATTCATAGCACGAAGTGACGCCATAGTATTCATCTGCCTGCCGCCACATTTACCTTTGATGAATAACTCGTACGTACTTAATGTAATAATAATGACATATTGTTTTCTGTAACACTTTTTTGGATTGTTGGCTGATTGCTATGTGAGTATAAAAGCGTCTGTGCTAATTACTTACAAGGAAATGAGGGGTTAACTATAGTAGTGACGCACCAATATTTAGAAATTTACAGGATGAATTCAGATAATTGTGTGATGTTTGTGAGTAATTGGGAGCAAAATAGTAATGTGGATAACATTATAAGTAAATAATAATATTGTTGTGGTGTGTTTTAAATATGTTTGAGGACGCACTGCATGTTGTGGCGGAAGGATCTATTTTGCGTAGAGTTACATTTTTTGTCATGTGGAAGGCGGAAAGGCAGTGTTGAAATGGCGCGTCTTTGTTATGGCTATGACATTTGTTGCGTTAGTGTTAGTGAATGGTATAGAGATGTCATGGGAAAGTACATTTTTAAGGTTAAGTAGCGGAGTATTTATGTAAGGAAAGTAAAAGGCCCCGAAACAATTGTACACGACTTTCTAATGGAAATTGGGAGAGTTAACACGCCCGTGTGCTGAAGGTAAGTGTGAATGTGTCAGAATATATTTTGTAAACATGCATTACCGCACCTAACCTTACCTAACCTCCACGTTCATATGATCAGTAATTTAAGATAATTTACGAAAAATGCAAAGAAGGAATATTAATAACAGATGTGAACATATAAAAATATATTTTGTAAAGATACATGACCGCACCTAACCTTACCTAACATCCACGCTCGTATGGTCACTAATTTAAGATAATCTACGAAAAGTGCAAGAAAACAATTGCGTAAACCGCTAGCCTCCCATGAACACGTAATGTGTGTGTTTTAAGTGATTTTGGTTTGGTTTTAGTGAATTTAAAATTGGTGCGTCACTACTATAGTAATGCCGAAATGAGTTCACAGCCCTACCAATCATAAAGACAGGAGATCGAAGAAAGATGACGAAAAGAAATTCTTTATAATCTCACTGGCTATTATCAAGAAAGAGTGGTATAGAGCGTACACACTGCTCAATGGGTGGGGTAGATAATGTAAAATTTATCATTAATATGGACTGAGGTCAATGTTTGCATGTATTTGATCTCTTATTAAGGCACATAAAAACGTTACACACATAGATGTCCATAGTTAACTAAGAGCATGATCATTCAACCAACACTCTGCATTCCCAATATTCGTTCTAAATATAACACATAGTGAATAACACACACTACATTTAATCATCGTAATCCAAATCTAGCAAATGACACGAAAAACATCCTAGAGGAATGCAGCTACACGACAGGGAACATTTCTGATAGACCAGCTGACCGACAAGGAACTTTACTGGCCAGTCACAAAAGGACACATCATCTCTCAGACAATATATCTGACGTAGCCCAAGAATATTTTATATCTGATTGTTATACACCGTAAAAACATGATCCTGTGTTCAATTGAAATCATGCGTTGGGCGCTGAAACCAGAAAAATACATCAATTCATTTGCATTGATTCACAAGTACTTAAAAATGTAAATTATGTACGTATAAGTACAATAAATATATTTACCACAGCCAACGATGTTATAACACATGCAGTTGTGTATGCCCTTGTAACTACTGGCATCTGCATATATTCTTGGTGGAATGTTTGGTATGCCATGTTCTTTAACTTTTAATGACTACAACACATCAAAAATATCATTTCTTCAAGAACAGAAAATCAGCCAACGTCACTCCCTACACCATACGAATCTGTAGTATAATGTTATCAGCTGCTCTCAGCCAAGTAACACACATTATCACACAAAACTACAACATATTAATACCAGTGTAAAAATCTAATTGCACATCCTTCGAAACGTTCTACTCATCGAAACAAACTATACAAAAAGTGTATTTTCATTACATATGTGACCACATCTCAATATGTTTCTGCTACCACCTATCAATTTACGCCATGTTACTCGATCAGTGTTATCAACTGAGAATACTTAAAATCACATTTTAAAGATAAAATATTTCGAGCGTTCGATCATAATAGTAAATACGGTCGTAATTGTGATACAACAAACTCTATTTTTCTTTCTTCACCTCTCCTGTCAAAAACATTTTTATATTATCATACATATTGCAATAAATATGTTAGGAACGATTACGGGAGATTAGGAAGGTCAGGTTCGGCTCTTTTCATTATCTCCGATAAGACGCCGCCACTTCAAACGTTGTCTTACGACCGTCTTTAAACAAACGTCTCAACGTAGAAAGTTCTATTTTCGAAAGCTTCAAAAGCCACTAGAGGCAGAGTTGGCGCCACAATTTACGTGGTTTAAAACGCAATCTTTTATTAACCATTTTCCGTGCCCCAGAACACACGTGAAAAGACTACCGATGAACTATAAGTAACACAGACGAGCCCTTCTTCGACAGCTCGCAGCTTAGTCCAGTGGTTAATGTATGTGGAAGCTGATCCGGAGGCAGCAGGATCGACTCCAGGCGTGGTTACTTTAAATCTTTTAATAGAAAATGAACTTTTTTGTTTTTTTATGTATATACGTGCTTAGAAAATTTAATAAAAGTAGTGATTTAATATACCAAATAGAGGCCACTAAAATCCATTCCTAATTAAACTGATCAATATAAAGTATAATTTAATATAAAAATCACTTATATAAAACGTTTGTGATAAATATGATTTTTGTTTTCAAAGCTTTTTTGTTAAATTTGTAATTTTAGTTATGGCCTTTAGGCATCTAAGGTCAGGCCGAGATAGGGAAGGGGAAAGGATTCGATAAGGTGTCGGCTGGGCATATATTGAAGGTGCCATTCCAGGTTTTATTTCATACTTGATTTATTTAAATAAAACAATATAATGTTGATACTTAAAGACACAAAACTTATTTTAAAAGAGCATTAGAGATACATTTAAAAATATTATAAAACATTAGAGATATATAGCAAGTGACATGAATATTATACACACATATTGCTAATACTGTAATTATACGTATACAACTAATGACCTTTATGAAGGTTGAATCCCAGTATTCGCCTGGAGAAATTGACAAGGAAACCCTGAAGAACCTCAGCCTGGATGTTCGGGCGTGGACTTTGAACTCAGGTGCCTACTCAGTACCGATCCGAAATCCGGCATCTGGCTATTGGATCATGGGGGCCAGGTTTCAATTCAATTAATACATGACAGACGTATTTACCCGATTTCGTGATTAAAGCATAAATTATTCCTGCAACACACACACCCAACCAATGCATGTGCATTACAATTACTTTCTGGAAATGTTTTATTGTTTCTCGCCCTCCAGCATGGTAGTTTGAATGGGGAGTATAGAGATGTTGAACAGCCCTAATCTAGTAGCGAGTAACATGTACTGGGCGCTCACGTAAACAACTCTCACTTGTCCGTTTGTCATTATAGCATTCTCTATTTTGAGTGTGCTGCATGAGTGGACTATCAGAAAAGTTCCATAAAATGGGGACATTATAATATTGACATTTTGTTTGCAAGTACGTGAAGTGCAACAGGCAGCACGTATTAAAAAAGATAAGTGTAGTGAACTGAGTGGAAGACGTTACAATGTGCGGTTTGAAGGAACTATTGAATCCTGTCAATATTCTAACCTTCACGATAAACTATTTTCGTGATAAGAACATCACTCCGGGAAGTGAAATGAGTTAACAAGAAAAACAAATGGCAGATATTGTAATAAAGTATCTAGAACAACATCCGCTAGGAACAGACCTTTTTGTTGAAGTTTCTCTTGATATCGAACAACAAGATGCAGATTCAACGGATAAAGAACGTAACATCGATATGTTAATTTCATCAGTTATTAATCAGTCCGCTTGTGACATTATTTCATTCAAGAAATCGGAACCAATGTTGTCTGCGAGTGATGAAAGTTATTCACCACGTACGTCGTCGGCTTCAGCTTGTGCACCAAGTCCAAAGAGAAAATCGAAAGAATATATCGGCACAGATTATAAAAGAAAAGCAGTAAAGTACTAGCTCAACGAAGGTGGTCGGAAGAGATTATCGTTATCCGCAGTCCGTTCAAAGTTTCGGTTAGTTATGTCCCAACGGCAATTGCATAAATGGTGAGCACAGTTATAAAATAGGAAAGCAAACCCAGTAGAGTGCAAGAAGAAAATATATGAAAATTTATTTGCGCGGTTTGTGGAGACGAGAAAGAACAGGCAAAGCGTATGTGATGAAGATGTAAAAATATGGGCGATGGAATTTGCACACAAAGAAGCAGTATCTAATTTTGTAGCATCGAAAGCCTGGATCTATAATTTCAAGAGACATAGAATTAAAAGCAGAAAAATAACCAAATTCGTCTCCCGGCCATATACGAAGGACGAGCTTCAACTCCAAAAATCTGCAACTGATTTTGTCTAATCAACAACGAAAAAGCTAGCGTACTATGTACACTTCGCATAAAAAAAAAATTGCGACAGCAAACGCCATGCAGCTAGGCAACCCAAATGACACCTTCTTATCCCATAATCGTGTACGGTAAACAGACCCCCTCTTTCTCCTTCCTTCGTCTCGTTCATACTAAAATCAGCAAAAATCATGAGCACGTTTTTTTTTTTTTTCAAAATAGACATGTATTAGTATCGATAAAATGAAAGAATAAAAGCGAGACGAATCAATATGCATAAGTTGATGGAGGGAGAAATTGAAACACAATGACATTGAAACCGATTGATGTCTGTTAGACAGAGAAATGAGAGAGACACAGAGAGAGAAAAGGGGAGAGAGAAGAAGAAGTACAGATAAAAATATGGAATTTAAACGTAGTAAAAAGATTAAGTTCAATTCTCACAAATCTAACAGCAAGATGGAAGTGACTTTCGGATTTTATATTTTTTTCAGGGCTATTCGAATATATAAAGGATGTTAAAAAACATTAAGTCAGTTTCCAAATGAAGACCAAACTTAGTGGTCTGATTAAATACTCATGATTTCCAGTGAAACTCCAGAGTTTTGAGACACATCTAGGATAATGTCAAAAGTGCAACACACATGCTTTGTTTGCCCGGGGTTAGTTTGCAACTTCGGTGGGGCTTATTAAACTTACTGGTTCGGAATACTTTGTAATCAGGGATTCTACCAGGATTTTCAGTTTGGGGGGCGTAAAGTCAAAATTGGGAGGGTGGACGTAGAGTTCTGCACGGTTTCTATCAACTTTTGTCCGCAAAAAGTTAGAGTTGGTCTCGAAGATTTGAGGCTGACACCCCACAGGGGCCGGGATCTGGCGGAATCACTGATTGTAACAAACCCAGTACATACTGTAGGCCATACCTTCCATTCCAGACTACTAATGCAATTTGAACATAAAAAGAAAATGTATGAATGATAATTTTTCTGCTTATTTTTTATCAGAAAGAGCCAAGATTATAATTCCAAACTCTATCAAAATAAAAAGTTACAAATGTTCAAAAGCAAGATTAGCTTGTTCCTATAGGCATAGTAAACCTTACATGCTCCACATTGCAAACGTGAAAAAGAGGTACACATGTAATAGTATGTTGATAAATTATAGGATCGAAAAGAATTTGGTGCAAACTAATATAAAAATAATTCTTCTCTTAAAATAGTCAAAACAGTGGGCCATTTTCTACTTACGTCTTAAAATTTATCTGTTCTGGACATGCCACTCTATATTCCACCTATTGCGAATATAACATTCTAATAATTACAACATTAATGAATTAGTGTTTATAACAACTCGCACAGATGGAATGAATACGACAGAGCTGAAACGGGTCACCGGCTGTCGGGGGATGCTACTCAAGTTTTGTACTGTGTCGTCGGCTGTAAGATTCGAACCCATTCTGACCCGCTGATTCGATTTAGATCTGATAACCCGGAGGATGAAGGAGAGATTTTAATTATTTCATTGCGCTTGAACAGTGTTTGTTTTAGCGGTGACCAGGATCGCAGATGTTACCCCGAGAACACGAAAAATACGACGCCGAAATTCCCAGTTAAATAGATTAATCAGACCGAGTCAATCGGGTTACCGGCTCACTTATGTTTGGGTCAAACCCTATCACCGTGTCATCGAAAGTGGCCCGGATTTAGCTGCGGAACACGCACAAACAGAGAGTGTGTGTGTACAGTAAGAGAAAAAATAAAGATAAATAGATAGAGAGAAGAAGAAGAGAAAGACGCTGCAAAGACACGATAACAATACATCAAGAAAGAGAGGAAGAGAAAAAGACCAATGAAAAACATGAAAACTACATTATGCTAAACAGCACACACACTGTCTACTCGGATTCTGACCAGTGATGCTTCGTAAGTTCTCCACAACGCAGATGAATCTCTGTTTGAACACTTCAGTGTATGCGAAAAAGAAACTGGCTGATGGGGATTCGAACCCAGGTTTTCAAATTAGAAGTCCAGCACGCTAGCGATACTCTACAGGTGCCTCTATCCAAAACGTGCTTAACAAATGCTATAGTGCTTCTTTCTAAGAATAATAACATGAAAAAATGATACTTCTGATCAATGACGTGTTGTTAATTGTCCTGGTAACCCCCTGAGCCTTGATTTGGATTTTTCCAACCAACATTCGTAAATCGTCTTCCTCTCTATAGCGTCTCAGGTATTTCATTCTACAGTCAGAAATATTATCCGTTTTGTATGAGAAGTGATGATTAGATTATTCACGACCGCTTTGTAAAAAAAACTTATTTAGCTTGAACATGGTTTGAACCTATGTTGGCTTGCTTTCGTACTGAAATGTCCAGCGCGTTTCCCCTACTCCATCTTCCCAACGAAAGACAGCAGACATGAATTACGAAGTTCAATGCGAGGAAAATGTAACATTGAATATATGTGTTACATTTTGTCTGTATGTATTGTGTGGTAAGTAAACACTGTATGCATGTCCTTTTTCTCATGTCGAATTATGAAATTAATATATTATGGCAATTTTACTAACAAATTCAGTTTAGGGTAAGTATTGCCACATTAAGATACGATCATTTATTGACTTTTATTTTAACGTAAACCAGCCTGAACCATAAGATTTCCTTCTCCACCAAGTGCATCAGGATTGAATTTGATTTGTCATCGTATGTCTACATTACGCGAAAGTGTAACTTTTTGTAAATTTTCGGATCGGACTTAGTGACTGAAGTCACCTAGCATCAAAATTATCTCCACATTTTCAACTTCTGTGGAATAAGAAAAGAGAAAAACTACGTGAACTTGCAGTAATCTTAGTGGTATAGAACATGCCTACATTGAAAACTGTCCAGCGTATCCCTCATGACCGATGTCTTTCAGGCGGTTGGTTATTGTACTTGTGATGCTGATGAGTGTGGGAACGTTACCCATATTTTCCAACATTCTTTTTTACTTTTTCCAGCTAAGTCGGAAGGTTAAATTTTTGTTCTCTACTAATTGTAAATGGCGTTTACATTCAAAATTAGAAAAATTGTGGTTGAATTTATTTGCAAATGTTTATATAATGAAGAAGAGAATTAAGCCAGTACGCAAACACAAAAACTATATTTAAACATTATCAACAAAAATTGCTACGAACGACTAAACAAACAGCTGAGCGTCTAACGATGAGACATATATTTTTTGCTCCCACGGACTTGAACCCACGTTTACGCGCACCAAGAAGTAAGTAAATATTTTGTGTAACGCTATACACAAGCTTATTCGGCAGATCATGCATAGTTTAGCTCCCGACTTTTATGTATACGCTGGATCAGGGTTTCTCAACCTGGTGGTCACAACTCCCAAGGGGATCGTGAGACGAGTTGTAAAAATAAATTTAATTAGGGTTTTGTAAGCTAAAACCAATAAATTTCAGAGAAGGTATTTTATTTTACTTGTTTTCATAATTACTAAATGTAATGTAATTAGTTGAATAGTTTTTCTCTAATATAATTAGGATATTTATTACCAAATACAGCAAATCAACAGTCATGTTTTCAAATGAAAAGCAAATATTACAGAACATAAAAAAGGACATAACTATTTAAAACATTAAGAAAGATTGCACAAATTTACTAGGTTTTCACAAAATCTGAGCCTATTTTGATTTCACCAGTTTCAAAACATCCTGTTCAATTTTTGTGATACATTTTCAGTCAAAAGTTAGGTACCCATCTTTCCATGCCTGGCGCTCTGTGCTGCACTCAGCCTCCTATTAAACTGAGTACCAGAGTGTCCTTGGGAAGGTAAAGGCGTTCGAGCGTGGTAGGACTGACCACTCCACCTGACTTCGTACCGTAGGTCGAGAATATATGGAGCGCTACCTCCACATCCTCCATGTGCTGTTCACGGCCCGTATGTATCGCACAGAGAATAGCTTTACATTTACTTTTAATTCGTGTAACAGAGAAACAGACCAGTAAAAGCGGTAAATTTGCTACAGTTGCTCACAAAACCCACTTCCGACATTGAAAATAATTTTACAAAACAAAATTTTAACCACCTTTTAGTGGTCCAAATTGAAAAGTGAAGTAGATCGAGATCGAGAGATGCTCAGTGGCGCAACCACAAATTTTCGTTTGGGGGGCAAGTATTGTCGTCATTGATGGATATATATATATATATTAAATAACAGCCATATTCAACCCTCTAGTGTATGAGGCCTCTCCCCGAACGTGTTGGGAGAGGAGAGCCGAAACTCTCACTGTGATCGCCACTGTCTTTTATTCACAGCCACTCCCCAATTGTCCTCACGATGGTCAACACCGAAATTTTTGAACCCTCAACGTGGATATATATACAGTATATATATACAGATGCTTATCAGAATAATGGAAACACCTGAACGAAAGTGCAACTTACCAGATTAATATGGTGTCGGGCCACCTTTCGCCTTCAGAACAGCCTTGATGCGACGTGGGATGGAGGCATAGAGGTCGTGAATGGTAGCAAGTGGAATATTACACCATTCCTCGTGCAGGGCATCGGCCAGTTCTGTGAGAGAGGATGGAGGTGGAAATCGTCGCCGGAGTCGTGTTTCCAAGATGGACCACAGATGTTCAATTATGTTGAGATCTGGGGATTGGGCGGGCCAGGGGAGGTGTTGAACTTCATCCCGATGTTCCTCAAACCACGCTGCAACAACTCCAGCTGTGTGAATGGGTGCATTATCATCCTGGAATATGGCGTCATTGTCCGGGAACAACATCCGGACCATAGGATGCAAGTGGTCTCCTAAATATGCGACATAATCGTTGGCAGTGATGCGTCCGCGAAGTGTGACCACAGGACCCAATGAAAACCATGATATTGCGGCCCACAGCATCACCGTGCCGCCGCCATGTTTCACAGTTGGGCGGAGACACTGCAGATCATACGCTTCTTTGGGCGTTCTCCACACATAAACACGGCCCGTGGTTTGGAATAGGGTGAATGGTGACTCATCCGACCATACCACATGTTTCCAGTCGTCAACGGTCCAAGTTGCATGGTCGCGGCACCATTTGTGGCGTGCTAAAGCGTTCTGGTCCCTGATGAGAGGTTTGGCCCGTGCAACACGACCCCGTAAGTTCATGTCATGTAATTCGCGGCGGACTGTGATTGTCGAAACAGGTTGGTGGAGGTGCTGATTGAGTTCCTCAGTCACTTGCGCCGCAGTGGCACGACGGTTCCGCGTGACAATGCGCTTTAATACCCGGCGTGCCCTGTCACTGATGCTTTTCTTCCGCCCACTGTTCCGCTTCCCCGTTGTGGTTTTCCCGTGTGTTGTGTAGGCCGTCATCACCTTCGACACTGTCCCTGGCGACACACCTAACACACTAGCCACTGCCGTCACACTCGCTCCACATAACCGCGCACCAACAATTTGGCCTCTTTGAAACTCTGAGAGGTCTCCCATTTTA